>JNEY01000242.1:54708-72860 GCA_020875895.1 Aphelenchus avenae
TTCCCACTTCCACTTTTTCTGGCCATTACCACTACCACTACCAATACCAAAATTTTTGCCATTACCACTACTTTGCCACTACCACTTCCCACTAGCGAAATTCTGGCCACTACCACTCCCGCCACTTCCCACTACCACTACTTGCAAGATTTTTTTACGGATTTTTCGACCCTAGAAGTCGCATATTGGTAGGTTTTAATGTCCGTGGCAAAGCGCATACTGTCCGTCTATGTAATTAGGGAGCAAAAGCTCGCTAACGTTCATACACAGACATCGTCCCCTAATGGAGATTGCATGCATACTAGGGATCGGCATGACAGCCCGCCTGTCCTCCCGAAGCCAAGCAGCCAAGATGAGGGAACACCTTGGAGTCAATCCGATGTGAAACCCCGTACAGAGGAGCCGAGCCGGGAAAAGCCCCATAAGAGACCCAAACCCCTCTGTTTTGAGTGCGTGACCGGGACCGGCGACCAGAAAATATGATGAGGTAACAGCGAAGGGGGAGTTCTGTGCTTCACAAAGTAAACTTCCTAATAGCGTCTAATGTGGCGGTCTCGGCAGAGGCAGTACGTAAAATGACAAAAACAGAAAGAGCTAGCAGGCCCGCCGCAGGCGACACCAACGAAACTTTGCGCAAAAAATCGACAAATATTGTCAAAATTCGCGTTGGCGTCGCTGCCGCGGGCATTTTATCTAGTGCTTATTTGGTAGTGGCAAATCAAAATTTGCCATTACCACTACAGTCTTTATTGTACCAATTGAACACTTCACAATTGTTTGCGGTTCACTGGTGGACAACGTATGTACAAATTGGACAATGACACCTGAGTGACAATTGTGTGAACGACGGGTCGGTAGACGAACGCGCGACGCGGGAACGGGAAAAAGCGGTGATCCTCACGGCCGGGAGAAGTGCTGGCGATCACTGGAACGAGTGCAAAAACCGCGCCGTTGTCCTCGCGAACGTCCGCCGCCGGTCGCCGAGAGATTGGGTGATGATTGTTGAACAAAGCAAGCTCCGTGAGCTGCGTGAAAGGCTTTGTGAGCCCGTGATCGCTTAATGCGACGAAAACACAGAGTCTTTGGATGACTCACTAACGAAAGGATGCTTGTTTACGCGACGCGTCGTCGCTAGGTGGCGCATCGCCGGAACAAAGAAGCGTCGCTTAGACGTGTAAGAGGAGAAGCGATTGTGCAGCGCTTAGCTGAGAGGACGGCGCTTCGCCGCTGTCTTAGAGCGTTGATTGCTGGGATTCAGGTATCCCTACCGGATTTGTGTTGTAAATGTTTTTGGCCGGTTTATATTTGTCCGCGAGGATGTGCGTCCAAAAAATGTCTTTCGACCTCTCTATCACCTCACCGATTAAGCAAGGCGCCATCTTCTTGATAGTAGACTCCGAAAATCCCAGGTTTTTCAGCGTAGCATCGTTTCCGGGGCACCAGGAACCAAGGGCGCCAATGGTTATTGCACCTTGGTATACTTTAAAACCTTGTGCCCGGTAAGCATCCGCTTTGTCCCGGTATTTTTCCTCCTTTCTCTCGGTACTCTCTTGGAGTTTGTCATCAAACGGACAAGTCACGTCCACTATGCACACTTTGTTTTCTTTTTTGTCGATTGTGACTATATCCGCCCTTGAGCGGTCCTCTTTTCCGGTGATCCTTGGATCGCATCGCTTGTTTACGCGAATTTCTAGCTCTTTGCGCTTTGGCAAACAGTCAACTATTCTGTTCTGCACGCCATTATGCCGATCTGTAATGTCGTAGGCCAGGCTGAACAAGCAGTGATTCAGAACATGCGGCAGAGTTTCGTACTCATGAATGCACCTTCTGCAGCTGGCATCTGCCCCTCTCCATTTTTTCTGCCGGTAGACAAGATTTGTCCCGGCCAGGCTGAACAGGTTCAGGCGTGCGCGATGAATGAAGCGCCATGATGAGAACGTTATTCCCGCGCCGGTACGAAGGAAGCGGTTGCTATTTACTGCGTTTCTCGCAACCGCTAATACCTTTCCCCGCGAGGGTTTCTCGGCGCAAAGTCGAGCAATATGGTTATCGCCCACAAGCTGCCGCAGCCTCGAGTAGAACTTTTTTCTTTCTGAGAGTCTCAGAACCGTGCTTGCCGTGTCATCCCATAGTTGCACGGTTATCACTAGCGCGTCACCACTGTAAGTGAACTCAAACTTATTAAAGAATTTGCGCATCTGCATCATTGAGCGTCTCAAGCGCGTAAACATGCTGTGGCTTTCGCCACCACAAAACGAGACCGCCGCATTAAAATCGCCTGACGTGTCTCCGTTTAGGAATGCCGCAATTTCTTCCTTGGAAGCCGGCCTTTTTAGCCATCTTTCAACGGTTTCGTTAAGCAAACTTTCAAAGAAAGGGCTGACCATGTCGTCTCCTTTATACAACAGCCTGCTTAGGGCTGTTACCGACTGCAGGTGGTACTCGTCTTTCGACGAGAGGATGCCTAGGCCTCCTTTTTCGAGGGACCCGTACAGGTACTCGTGCGGTGTGCCCTTTTGCGGCAAGGAGCAAGCTCGCTCTGCGGCTATGCGCACCACTCTGTCGAGCTCTTCTAAGTCCGTAAGGAACGGGTCTCCGTTCCTGATCACGTGGATCATGCGTGTGACGATAAATGTTTTTAATGCGTCTAATTTTTGCCATGGCGCTAGATTGCTTTCTTCCAGCAATTTTACATCCTTCACAGCCTTGGCCGCTTGTGTTTCAATGTCCGAGCGCTTGTTTTTCCCCAGATCGACTCCGAGGTATGCATATGAGTCATGCTCACCAAGCGCTCTTACCGCCTCGCCACCAATAACAAACAGCGTCGGGACGACCTTTTTTTGTTTAATGTGCAGGGTCGCGCACTTTCGCGCGTTGACCTTCAGGCCAATGGCCGACAAAAGCTCGCGCATTTTAATGAGCATTTGCTCCATTTCCTCGTCATCTTTTGCGATGAGGACTAGATCGTCCGCAAAGGCCAGAATGTTTACTGCCAGATCATGCACCCTTAGTGGATCTGGGAACTCGGCTTTGAATTTTCTCACGACTAGCTCCATGCAAATGTTGAACAGGATGGGGCTAATCGGGTCTCCCTGCTTCACACCAGCCGCAATCGGAATTTCTTTTGTGCTGCCCGTAGCGCACTTCAGTGATGTGCTTGAGCCCGCGTAAAGGTCTCTTACAATTTGCACGAAACGCTTTGGAAAGCCGAAGCTTTCGAGTGCATATTTAATTACCGCGTGGGGCACCGACCCGAATGCGTTCGACAGGTCCAGCCATGCAACAACTGCCGTTTGGGACGAGTTCGTTACCTGGTGAACGATGCTTTTTAGCACGGCCGAGTGTTCCCCAGTACCGTCCGTCGCACAGAACCCTTTTTGTTCTGCGCTTATCAGCTCCCTAAGCTTGGACAAGCGCGTAGCCCATAGACCAGTGTACACTTTGTAAATGGTGTTAGACAGCGCTATTGGGCGCCAGTTACTAGGGTCCTTAGGATCACCTTTCTTGTAAATGAGTACTGATCGGGCCTTTTTCCACAGGGCTGGCACCTTTTTTCGGTAAAACAGCGCTGAAAAATGGTCAGCAGAATTTCGCCGCTGGGATCACAACGTTTTAAGTCGCTGTATAAAATCCCGTCGGCCCCTGGGGCGGTGTCTTTCACCTTGTCCATTTGGCTCTTCATTTCCGCCTTGCTGAATGGCCTGCTTAGGGCCTCCAGGTTTTGCTTCTCGAGAACACCTTCAAATTTTTCAAAGGCTACATCCGACTTATCGGAAAGGAGCTCCTTGTAGAACTCTTCCAAATCCCTAATAGGGATCTCGCAACTTGGCGAGACATCTTCGAGAAAGTTGATCAAATCAATGGCAAATCAAAATTTGCCATTACCACTACCACTACACTTCCCACTGAGCTATTTTGGTACCATTACCACTACCTGTCACTACCACTTCCCACTAGCCAAATTCTGGCCACTACCACTACCGCCACTACCACTACCACTTCCTCAGGCACTGCTCGGGACCAAATGCATCAGTATTAAATTCCCAAAAATACGAGTTAACAAGGCGTCTAAAGACGGTGCCTTTGTAGTTTCTTTTGGTATTTTTTAAACTGCAAACATATCACACTAGTGTTGCAAATCGATCCGATCTTCTATCCGATCCACACCCGATCCCGATCTAGATCGGTTCGAGGGTCGGATCGTTAGTACTTAAGTCGGATCGGGGATCGGATCGGGGCAGGTGAAGATCGGCACCGATCCCGATCCCGATCTTTTGCGCAGAATGTACAAAAATGCTGGGAAAGCGCATAAGCGGCTTTTACTTTTTCGATGTTTTGATCTTGCAACCAATCTCTTGGAGCAGAATTTTGTCATCTAAGCACTCGCAAAGCCGAAATAATCGTTTTCCTCACTCGTAACTGGCCTATTCTAAATTACCAGTACAACAGGCAGTGAGTTCACCTTTAATTGTTGAAAATAAAACGAACTGTTGCAATTTGTGCAGATTGGATCGAGATCGGTGTCGAACCACTTCCCGATCCGATTCGATCCAGCCAAGATCGAATCGAGGATCGGATCGGGGGGGGGGGGACTCAGATCGGGTCGGGGATAGATCGGGTAAGGGTCTTGCAACACTATAGCACACCTATGTTGTTAAAAGTACGAAAATGACAAGTATTTCAAGCAGCGTTGAATACGACCAAAAGGTAGGTTTAACCTTAGGGCTTGCGGACAGGACGCAAGTGCCGCTTACGGACGTCGGCTACATATGCGCCGGAATGCACATCCAGGAGTGCTACACGGGAAACATCGCTCGAGACGCGGCTGTGGGTGCTGGATATCCGGAATCGGTAGCATTCATCTTTTTTCGCTTATGCTTCACGGCCCTAGATCCCTGCGCACACAATTACGTTGGGATGTATTTCCGCGAATGCCGCTGCAGCGAGCATCATCGGATGGATCAACTCGGGCTACATGGACGTTGGCATCGCAGGCGGAGTGGAGTTCACTTCTGACGGGCCGATTCGCTACAATAGAACGGTGCGTTGGCTCCATCATTACGCGCTGGAAAAAAGGCGGTTTTGGATGCATGTCTTAATAGAAAGTCGGTTGGTTTCTTGTATGAAAGATCGAAGTACGGCTTAGTGCTAGATTTAAGGTCAACCCCCTACTTTTCGCACCCATTAATAGGAGTTGACATTTAAGAATCGGAAATGGGAATCGAATTCGTTCTCGTGTTCTGGCTAAATTGCCTTGAGGGAATTTTCAAGACCATCCGACGCCATCATAAAGCGGGTAATTGCATCTGGTTAGGGAATCGGAAACGCAAGACGTGCCGGGCTTGTTCTTATGATGTAAGCGTGGCCACTCACCCCGTATCGCCAACCTAACTCGAAGGAAATTTTAGGCCCGCTCGGCAATGATCGAGTTCGCAAAGGCGAAAAGCTTCCGTGATCGACTTAAGCACGGGGTGACCATCGCGAAGGAGCTCGTCAACGTGGACTTCCCGGTGGCGAGGGAGTACTCTACTGGCGAGGACATGGGCACCAGCTGTGATCGGTTGGCTGCCGCTTTTGGCGTTTCAAGACGGTAAGTTGTAGAGTTGATCGTACCTCTCCGTATAATGCAAAGCCGTACTGGCCGACCCCAACAGCCCTTAAGCCCTTAAAAGCCCGAAATCTCACCGTGCCTGTGCAAGTGCCGTATTCCGAATTTTGGGCCGTCTTCAAGCCTTAAACACGCTCAAAACGGTCGATAAATGGGCTTTTATATTGCTTTTTCAGACAAAAAGTAACGTGAAGGTAATGTGTATTCGTGCAAACTTGAGGCAATGCGAAAGAAAATAAAGTTTAAACTGAAAGACGCCTAGTATCCGCCCTAATTTTTGGTACCGAAAGCGCTACTGGGAAAAAGATCCTAGTTCGAAAACGAGCCCTTTTAAATGACGTAAAACCGTGATATGTCTTTCAGTACGCTGCACGTTGAGATGAATAAGGCTGTCTTCCGGACGATACTGCCGTGGATCTGTAGCAAATCGATGCAGAAAACACTTAATTTTGCGCCGGTGGTTTAGTGAACAAGACGAATACGCTCTTCGAAGCCACACTCTGGCGTTGAAAGCATCTCGAGACGGCAAACTGACGGACGTCGTCCCGACCGCCGTCACCAAGGGCAAGAAGAAAGTCGTGGTCCACGCCGATAACGGGCCTCGAGAATCGACGATTGAAAAACTAAGCAACCTCAAGCCGGCTTTCGTGAAACCACATGGAACCGTCACTGCTGGTACGCGCTAAGGACTAGAGGTCGACGCCCGAGCCTAATCACGGGCCGTACCCGTACCCCGAGTTTTACGGCTCGGGGGAACACGGCTCGGGAGGGGGGGGGGGGGGGGTCCACCTCGGGTCGGGGGTACGGCTCGGTCCTTAGTAAGGACCGGCAGCTGTACCGCAGTGCGGCCTGCACCGTACTCCGTACTGAACTGGTACGACGGTACGGCGGAGTCAGTATCGTACGCAGAACGATACGGGATGGATCTGTTCAGTAAGGGGTTAGGCAGCTCGTGTTTTCTCGATAGTTAGCTCATGTGCGGTACGAACCGTACCGTATCACGGCCCGTACCCTACTCCGTACCATACTGGTACGGTACGGAGTCCGGTACAGAGGGGGTTGGTGTGGTACCGGACGGGATAGTACGGTTCGGCTACCAGGGGCGTATTTAGGATTTCAGGATAGGGAGGGTGGAGGTCGGGGACAGGGGGTGGACCCAACCATGTGCAACCGGGCCCTAGGCCCGCCGGGCCGGGCCGGGCCCGGGCCTCGATTTTGCTGAACCCACCCGGGCCCCGGGCCGGGCCGGGCCTGCCCGGCTCATGGCTCAAAAACTGCCACATTTTGGTCAAATTTTCAATACATTTTCGGTAAATTAGTCAAAAAGTCGTTCTGACGGTGTCTGCGGCAAGCTATTTTAGACGATAATACTCGGATGTTGTATTTTGAACTCATTATAAAAGGCAACATTTTAGCCTACGGAAAGTACCAAAGGGGGGACCAAGGGGATTTTTCCTGTCTAGCCTACGAAGTCAAGGCCCGCCGGGCCTTATAGGCCCGGCTCGGTTTTCAAAATTTCGACCGAATTTCCGAATCTTTTATAACTCGCGGCTGGGCTGCACTTCGCGCAGCGAGGGCCGCTTCTGGGGAATATTGGTGTCAAGTAGATAACTTGCAAGTTCTTTGCATGGCACGAAAACAATTCAGAGCACTATTTGGTCAATAAATTCTCTTCTTTGCCTATATGGGACGCATGCTAATAGCGGGCTCGCTGTAGTCCTGCTACGCGCATAGCGGGTAAGATGCATTCTGCATAATGCATGTGAAGGAGTCCCCAGAAACTTCCTGCTGAAAACGAATTTCTTTATGCTTCAAAATTCTTTTTGGGGCAGATTTTACAAAACATCTTCTTTTTACCCGTTGTGCGCGGAGCAGCTCACTTTGACGCGAGACTCACTTTGACGTGAGCTCACTTTGACGCGAACTCACTTTGACGCGACACACTTTGACGCGGCACACTTTGACGCGAGCTCACTTTGACGCGGCACACTTTGACGCGAACTCACTTTGACGCGAGCTCACTTTGACGCGAGCTCACTTTGACGCGACACACTTTGACACGAGCTCACTTTGACGCGAACTCACTTTGACGCGAACTCCTCCGGAATGACGAGGTCCTGATGGTTCAGAGGGTTTGCAGGCACAGCGCCGACTTTGTTGCGAACGCGGTTGATGGTCTGCTTGATCGCCCCAGTGCTTGGAAGCTTCCCCATAACGGCTTCGTTGACATTCTAAATTTCAAGCGTTAGGAATAAATTGCTAAATTCCAGTACTACCTGCAATGCGGTAGCGACNGAGCTCGACGTCAAAATGAGCTCGCGTCAAAGAGTGCCGCGTCAAAGTGAGCTCGCGTCAAAATGTGATGCGTCAAAGTGTGTCGCGTCAAAGTGAGTTCGCGTCAAAGTGAGCTCGCGTCAAAGTGAGTCTCGCGTCAAAGTGAGGTGAACCGGTTGTGCGCACGCGCTCATACCGCTCGCTATCGCATGCAAGCAGGTGTCAGTTTCTGTAACTTTGTAACTCTGCAACTTTTCTGTCCCCCCTTACCCTATCGGCGGCCGAATGCCGCCGATAGGGGGGTGCCACCCCCCCCCTCCCCAACCCCCCGCTAAATACGGCCTTGTCGGCTACCGGTTGCCGATCTTTAGTAAGCATATAGCACCTGAAAGTGTGTTGTTAGGCAACGCTACTTACCTGACCGACGGCGCGTCCGCAGCATTATTATCGACGGAAGAGTACGCGCTCGCAAAGGGCTTCAAACCGAAGGCTTACCTGCGGGACCATTTGTTCGTGGCGCAAGACCCACGGGATCAGATGCTGCTCGGTCCCGCGTACGCTATCCCAAAGCTACTCGACAAGGTACGATTGTCTTTCGCATGTGTTCTTGGTAGAACCTTTTGATCTTATTGCGTTGTTTTCAGAACGGCCTAACGCTAAAGGACATCGATGTGTTCGAGGTCCACGAGGCTTTCGCGGGACAAATCCTCGCCAACTTGAACGCTCTGGACTCTAACTATTTCTGCCAGGTAGGCCGCTACCGGGGGTGGGAGGTGGGCGCTGTCTCAAATTCTAGCCGAGTTAGAACGTAGGACAAATGGACCAACGTTGATTCTCCAAAGCTAGAATGCACAGTATTTCCCGAATGAGAAATTAAGCCGGAAGGGGAAATGACTGCCTCGGAAAATTAGCCACAAACGACGGTCGCATGTGATTCACTGTTCCGCCTCATTGCGACCGGTGCAAAAGGCCGAAATCGGGCCAAAGTAAGAATGAAACGTGCTTTAAAGCGTATCTATGCAGTGCTAATTCGAAAAAATGGAGTTGTGCGAGCTAAAGGGACCCGAATTTCTTAATCTTGGATTTCCGGACCATTCATGGTCCTTATTGACTACAGTGAGAACCTTAGCGCGTTGTTTCAGCGTCATTTAAAACGACCCGCAAAGTACGGTCGTATCCCGCTGGAGAAGCTCAATCTCTGGGGCGGCAGCGTTGGCTTGGGGCATCCATTCGGTGCCACCGGTGTACGCTTGCTGTCGCATGCGGCACATCGGCTCAAGGAAGAAGGCGGACGCTACGCCATCGTTGCGGGATGCGCCGTCGGAGGGACCGGCGTGGCCCAGCTAGTTGAACTATATCCTTAATTGAACTTTGAACACTTCCGAATGTTTTTTATTACCGTTATATTCGGAAAACAAAAAAGGGGAAAAACGTCCGCGAGACGCTGGACTAAGATGAGCAGTGTAGTTTATCGTGGTCTGAGGCTGCTTGTCAAAGCTTAAATGAAAAGGCAAGTTGAAAACGAGGAGGGAGCTTCGAAAATTGACAAAATGAACAAAATTTTGCTTATCTTTTCGCATACAAATTTTGTTTTTAACAATTTTCTTTTTAAAGACGTTTCTAAATTTTTTTTCAGCCGGAGAAAAGTACACGATAAATATTTTGTCAAACATGAAAAAAGCACATAGCACCTAGGATTTTTCAGTAGCCAGATGTGTAACCACATTGACAGCAGTGCTGGGAGCGTCCCCGTCCCGGCCCCGGTATCCCGGTGGCCCTGATTCCGCTCCCCGCTGTAAAAAAAAGTCGCGCACAGACCTTTCTGACAGAACAGTGTACAACAAAGTGACGCGCGTCTACTTATAGAAAGTCTACTCATCGCCGTCAACGGAATCGCAGTAGTTGTCCGTATCGCATGCGTACATCTGACATATGTGAGTACCGTTTGGGCTAAAATTCAAAGTAGTAGCCAATAACTTTCCATTGCAAGCTAACCCATACTGATCCACGTCGTACCAGTACGCGCGTAGTCCCAACGATACGACTTGAACTCCATCATTAGTGTGTCTATGGTTGCCGTTGCCGCTGGCCCAAGCCTGATAGCCGCCCGGACTGAGCTAGAGCATACAAAGGGACGCGGAGAGAAAACTAGGGTAAACTGCTAGAGCAGACCAATGCTTACGGGAAGGTACCAATTGTCGTTGGGTGCCGTTTCGGACCAGAGGTACTGGTCTTCATTGTTGTACCAACTCAGTCCGATAAAGTACGGTTGCAGCATTCCGTTGATACTTCGGACGTAATCGACGTGAAACTTGTGTTTTAAGTCCGAGCGCTCACTAGCCAAGAAGCCATCGCCGCTGACGGCAGACCCACAGATAAGCCACGCATCCATCCAGTTCGACATAGCGCTTGAGAGTCGCACACACTCCGCAAATTTTAGGGTCGGCTTCTGGAAATCATCGGCAACTTGGACCCACCCATTTGGGCAGAAGCAGTTGACTAAACGCAAATTTTTTCTACAGCAAGTATTGATTAAGGCAAACCCCGTTATATTGTTATTACCTTGGCAAAACGCTTGCTGAATACGCGCATCCAGCATCGGTGTACCAGAGTGGGTGGTGAAGCCGAAGCCTGGTGAAGCAAGGTCTGTGATTTGTTGTATTTCTTTGTCTCTTTCGGCATTTCTAAGGAACGCAATCGTGATAAGCTTCACGCCTGACGCCTTGATTTGCTTCGCGTACGGTGCCGGATCGGTGCCGCTACAAATGCGAATATCTTAAATGAGGAAAGGCAGTCGGAATTCTATAAGTGGATTGCTAAGATCAGGGGGAAGTGTGCCCTTTGGCACCTTTTCAATCATAGGCGTAAAAGCTTACTTATACGCTGATGCGACGAGCAAAACTACAGTCTGACGCGCGTCGGAAACTTGGGCGCCTTTGCGAACGACATCTGTCATTTTCAGGGCACTAAAATGGCATGTGCTCCCCATAGTAAGAATTGGAGATTACTCGAGTATGTTTACTCGATCGTCGTAGGACCTCCGTATAGTAAAGAGACCTCGCATCAAGTCCTGCGAACTTGTGTATTTCGTCAAGTTGGCTACTACTTTCGCATTTGAGGCGTACGAAATCAGAGCCACACGCGTCTTTTGCATTAAACCTTGTATCGTACCAGCAAGTCTGATCCCTTCGAAGATGCCAGCGAGCGTACCTTTGATCTAAATGCTCTCTGCAGTGCAACACAAGACATTCCTTACTTGCGCGAGGCCTCTTTGTCCCATACTCGCAGAGTTATCCACAGCGACAACTATGTCAAGCCAAATTTTCCCAATAGTGCACGCACATTGTTTTTCTGGTGATGACTGACTGAGCGGCGCTGGGCTTGTAGTCGTTGCTGAACTTGTGGTTTTCGGTTTTGTAGTCGTTGAAGTCACTTTCCCAGTGGATTTACTCTTAACAAAGAAGGGACAATATTGTTGTTTTCGTCGACCTCGTTCCGCTCACTTGGGTAACAGTTGTGGACGTCGACCTACGCGCATTTACTTCCGGACAAAAGTTGACAATAAAGTCTACCGCACTTAGGCCACATCGATGGCGACAGTCGCAGGTACTGGGGAATGTATAGCTGCCCTAAATCAATACAGATAAGAAGGACGCGTCGTGATCATCAATTTTACCTGTCCATTTATGCACGGACAAGTGGATGCGCATGAGCAGGAACCAGTCGAGTTCACGATTTGAGGACATACGTCCACGTTCACGCCACGATCAGCAAGCGAGACATAGTACAAACCTTCATCGCCAAAGACTATCGCCGTCACGTTGTTTGTCGGACCACTTTTAGGACTCTGAAGAACAGATTTGAAGGATCCGTTAAACTGTTGAACATACTGAGCATTCTGCCGAAGCGGAGGACGCAGCCCATAATGATAGTGAGTACGATCCATTTTTAACACTTAGGAAGGTATGAGACCCAGGACCGAGCGTGAATCCACCACTTTGTTTAGGGTGGTAATATCGTGGGCTGATAGTTCCAGAGCAGCGGTTGACTACGTGCAAGTTAAGGGCGAAATTCCGCACCCAGCATAGAGCGGAGAATAACATTGCATACTCTGCTAGCATGTTCGCACGCTATGATAGGTAATTTTATGGTCCGCGGCTGTGACACCCCGGCGTTCCGAATGTTTCTCCTCTCAGGGCAATTAATGGCACTTCGGCAAGGTCTTATCAGTACTGGGACAATGGGTAATTGACTTTTTTTAATTCTCGTCGCGTCAAGTGGATGAGTCAGCGCCATAAAGAGCACAACAATGCAGTCGTTCATCCTCCAGTGCTTTTATCTTGCCTTAAGGGGTCTTGCGTCTGCTTTTATTGTGTCTTGTGCTGCGTCCAACTAACGTAGGTACAGGCCATTTACCGTTAGACGAAATGTTCAAGAACGACGCTTTCTAACTACATGTGCCACGAAAGTTTTGTTTGCTTTCCACCGTGTAGAGCCCCATCTTTTATTTTTCCTTCATTTTGACGTCTAGCAAACTCCAGGTGAGGATGCGGCGCCATCTGCTTGGTGCGTTGCTTTTTATGATGCTCGCCTCACGGTGTGTTAGGCGTAGTTTTCCTGTTGGATGCTTTCTTACTTACCCCCTCCTCCCCATAATTACGTCGAAATACGGGGAAAGCAAGATTTATTTACTTGACACGCTCATACTTGATATTCTGCCGACCACAGTGCGCTTCCAGACGTCGAACAGGGGTAAAACGCACTCGCCCGTCTTCGTGTCGGAATCACCCGCCCCCATACTTTGTGACTTTTTAACATTATTATGCTTGTGGAACTGAACAAGCTTACACTGCGCCCACAATGGATTGCGACCGCAATGGCCGCAACGCCGCACTGCCGCAATCCATTGTGGGCACCTACCCACAATAAATCCGCCACCTCAACACCACCGCATTGCGGCCGCACCGCGGCCAATTGCGGTGGTTGCGGCCATTGCGGCCGCAATGCATTGTGGGCACGCATTGCGGCCGCAACGTTCGCCGCATTTTGCGGTGCCGCAATGCCTGCCCACAATGACGGCCGCAATGGGACCGCCGCAATAAACAGATTTCATTGAAATTAAGACAAGTAAGTTGCCCAATGACGTTCTACCGGGCGCAACACACTAGCCATGTTATAATAGCTCCTAGGATGTTATGGCTCAATATTAGCGCCTTTAGAAAAAAGTTGGATTTTTTGAAAATAAAATGTCTTTTAGTAAACGGTTTTCCAAGCCTAACCCAGAGGCAAAATTTCAGGACGATGGGCGATGGTCGAATTTCCTCCATCCAAAGGGTCGCCCCTTAGCTCAATATGGTTTGCGGCGACCATTGCGGCGGATTTTCATCTTTTGGTTTGAAAGCCACCGCAATGACCACCGCATTGCGGCCGCAAAGCGGCGCCGGAATTGCCATTAGTCATTCCGTCATTGTGGGCACCATTTTTGCGGTGGCGCATTGCGGCGGTCGCGGCCGCAATCCATTGTGGGCGTAGTGTTAGTTTTACCGCGCTTTTTTACATCAGAGTCGCCCGAAATTTGATGACTTCGCAGGGAGGCATCAAAATTACGGACGCAGAGGGAATCTAACCCTGTCCCGCCGACGAAAATCCAATGCAATTGAGTGTTTTAAGTAGACGGTTTGCATACCGTTTAGCGTGCCGTTTAAAGTCGTTCATAAAACACTATACAACAAAGAGACATGCGCAGAACTGCTAGAAAATTCAGTTGTCGTCATCGATCGAATCGTCGCAGTAGTTGTCCGTATCGCATGCGTTCACCTGACACATGTAGGCACTGCTTGTGCTAAAGCGAGCATTGTAGCACAAAATGTTCCGTTTTAAACGAACCCGAACTGCGCCACGTCGTACCAGTACGTGTCAAATCCCGATGGGTTCACTTGAACTCCATCGGGATTCTTTCCATGGTTGCCGTTGCCACTGGCCCACGCTTCAAAGTCATTCGGGCCGAGCTAAAGCGTGCTAGAGAACGACAAAAGGCGTAAAGCGAGAAGCTTCGCCAGAGAGGAAAACACCAAAATCGTAGAACAGCCAGAAAATGCTTACTGGAATCTGCGTGCCGTTGTCGAACTTCTCGGACCAAAGATACTGCTGACTAGCGTCGTCCCAGCTCAGCCCGATGAAGTACGGCTTTACGTTCCCGTTGACGCTTCGAACGTAATCGGCGTGGAATTTGTGCTTTGCTTTCGACCGTTCGCTGGCCAAGACTGCGTTGTTCATCGCGCTTCCACAGGCCATCGACGCACCGTACCAGTTCGACGGTGCCGATGAGAACAGCACACATTCCGCGTACTTCGCGGTCGGCTTCTGGAAGTCATCGGCCACTTGGAGCCACTGATTCGGGCAGAAGCAGTTGGCTAAAACGTTCGTTTATCGCTTAAACTTTTTTCAAAATTGATTTTTGAATCACCGAAAGGTGGTCAGCGAGCATCCGTCCCGGTTATACCGGCTAGACCCTCTAGGACCTCCATAACGACAAAATTTTGTATAATTTTCCATATAACTTGCCAAAAAAGGCGAAAAATTGCTACGGCGGCGCCTGAAGCAGGCTATTTTAGGTCAAAGGAGTCAAGCACGCAAAAAAATCGATCCGTATGAACGTACTAAACAAGGTCAAATGCATTTTCGGTTCGTACTGCCCTGTGCTGTTTACCGAAGCTTGATTGGAAGGCCTTTAGCCCGGGGTCGCGCCTACCTTGACAGAACGCTTGCTGGATTCTGTGAGCCAATGTCGACTGGTCTCTGTCGCTTCGAAAAGCGAATCCCGGCGACGCGAGGTTCGAGATCTTCTGCACTTCCTCTTCACCCTCATTATTGCGGACGAACGCTAGCGTGAGTATCTTCACTCCCGATTCTTTTAGCTGGTCGGCAAACGGTGTTGGATCGGTCTTTCCTTCGCCGCTGAATCCAGAAAATACATTATACAGGACAGGACGATTTGTGATACAAAAGCCCCTTATTGACTCCATTTATACGAGTTATCGCAAAGTAACGATAACATGATGCGTGAATACATGCATACTTAGTGCTATCGCACGCATGCAGTATCATGCATAGTATGCAGCGAGCAAACATTTAGAACGCATTTGTTTGATTTACATGCATGTGACCTGCATAGAAGGGCTGTTCCCGTGCCTGAAAGACGTGCGGACGCGTGTCTGTGCGTACGGCACGCATCATGGGCGACGCTAGTATTAGATTCCTGATAATCCCTATTGCGTGCGGATCAGTGTACGCGTAAAGCTGGTAACTGGTATCGGGCACAAACCCTTACTTGAACGCCGACGCAGCCAGCACGATCACCGTCTTCCGCGTGCTGGACTGCGAAACCGCTTCGCGAACGACATCGGTCTTCTTGAGCGCGCTAAATCAGTACTCCCCAACTAGCACACAGCAAATAGAGCGGTACTCGAGCAGGTTGACTTGTTTGCCACTGGACGGCTTTACGTTGTAAAACTCTTTCATGAGATCCAAAGAGTTGCTGTAAGCCGTTAGATTGGCCAGGATTCTGCCGTTTGCAGAGTAGGAAATCAAGGCAACGCGAGACGTTTGCACCAGTCCCTGACCAATCGTGAGCGTCCCGAACGCGTTTGACAGCGCTCCGCCAATCTTGAACACACCTTAGCGCTTAAATTAGAATCGGTGCGATTTACCTGAGATAACCCTGTTCTGCCCATGCTTGCAGAATTGTCCACTGCGACGATTATGTCCAGCCACAGCTTGTCCGGACTACAAGCACACTGTCTTCCCGGCGGTGGTGGACCAAATGGACCCGGCGTAGTCGTCGACGGGCAGCTAAATCATTGCGAACGTTTATCCACGACCGAATTTGACATTCGTTGACCGCTATAGTAGAACTAAGCCTTACCCAGCATCTTCTCTCTGTGGTAGACCGGGGCAGACCGCCAGTAGGCAAGTAAAAGCAACGATCACTCTGGGCATTTTCGAGCAAATGTTAACAACAAAGACGCCAACGGTGCATAAATAGCGAAGCCGCCTTGTTGTTCCGGTGTCCACATCATGAGACGCAATTACTTATTGTCTCACAAACAATTGCTGACCGCTTAGCGTGGGGAAGCCGTTATCGCTTGCAGGGTGCATTGTTTCCGAGGCATTGCTACAAGGGTTAATTCCTCCGTGCTTAATCCCTTTGTTTTCTGGGTGCGGAAGTTCTCTCCGGAACTGATAAGAGCGGACAATAACGTTTCACGGCAGTCAATGGAGCGAACCCATTAATGCCTAATTGCTTCTTCCCCACTCCCACAAAACGGGCGGTAACTACCTAGTAACGATTTATGTGCATCCGCGTCAGCATTAAACATGACATCAACGCTTTCCACTGCTGCACAACGCGTTCATGTCTGCCGAAGTTACAGCTCTGAATATTATGGGCTTAGGCCTAGTCTTGGAAAAGTCAAAGACGGAAACCGGGGCTTGGTTTGGCTAAGCTGTTGGTAGACCATTTTGTTCACGTGAAGAGCACCGTTCAAAGGAAACAAACTGAAGTGTTTTATGAGGCTTTAAACAAATTGCGTCGACATTCTTCGTATTCGTACAACGAATTTTATAGCGCTGGAAGGCCGGCGTCAATTCCTAAGATTCTAACGGTTTTATAGGCCATATGGCACCACATACCAGGACTAGCGCTGTCGACGACTCCGTCGATTCTCTGTCCGACGTTTCCAACGAGGCCTTGACCAGCGTTTCCATTAGGGCCCACATTGCCGTTCCGCTCGGATCCGACGCTAGTGGCCGGCCCTGGCATGATGAATCCACCGCCCATGCCAGGAGCCAGGTTGCCCTGTGCGCCTGGTGCTCGCTGGCTGATGCCAGCGTCTGGAATCAAGCAAAAAGTCGAAGCAACGTTGCCTAAGGGACAGCAGGCCACTAGCCAGGCGAGGGAAAGGACATCTCCCCTTTTTGAAGCATATGTAAATGGGAACGCTTGGAAACTTAGGGAAAGTCCGAAATCATATTTTCTTTTTTTGTCTTCTTCGGAACTGGGCGTGTTTGACGGTCATTCGTTTCGCAACTACCACTAACCCCTCAGTAGCAAAAGAACGTACCGCTACCGGAGAAGCCCGCTCCGCCAACTGGATCGACTCTCGGTGGGGCCTGTTGGACCACAGAAACCGGGGCTACACCCTGTCCAGACGGCACATTCTCATCGCTAGTGACGTGGACCGTGACGGTGCGAGCAGTGACAGTGACCAATATCGAGAAGGCAGAAATTAACCTGAGCATATTTCGCGGACAGCTTCCACAAGGAATGTTTTTCGGAGTTTCATTCTGCGGGTAGAAGTGCGTCTTAAGTATCTTCCTCCGGACCTGACTCTTGTTGATAACTTCGCGGAAGTGTAATCGGTCAAAACAATTTACACGACGTCAGCCCGGCTGATGCGGTGCGAGGAAGGTCAGATGCGGGTAATGAACCTTCCAATCTACGCGTCAACAAGACGCGTATTTCATTTCTGGCCAGTGGGTACTGCTATTGCGAGGACAATTTTGGGTGCTTAAGTTAAAATCCGGCGTTAGGATTTTAAGAGCACGGCCAAAGTCATAGCCGTACTCTGTAGGATCAGGCTAACATGGGCTGATGCTAGCGATATAAAAACGGATTATGACGTATTTCGCCTCGATGGCCCTTCCCCGGGCAAGGGACCCACTACGGAGGACAGGAGCTTTTTGATATTATACAACCGATAAAAACGTTGCTCACATCGGAAGTGGTGACCTCTGGAACGTCTGCTTGGCCGTCATTCGGCAGCGATGTGGTGTACCAATGAGAACCGAACGTAGGCAGCGAGAGCAAGCTGTTCTTGCCGTCCTCGGCCAAATTTGATCAAGACCACAGAGAAATTTGGGTATAACGACGTTTCGGTAACCGACGATTCGGGAACTGACGATTCGGGGAACTAATTGCGACGCTTCGGGAAGCTTAGGCTCAGGGCTGTTAGATTAGGGCTTAGGCTAAGGTAAAGGGCTTATTTTTGATTCCCGAATCGTCGGTTCCCGAATCGTCGTTCTACCAAATCGTCTTCTCACCCGGCCTATGAATATACACCCGGCTTAGGAACAATCACCCGGCTTAGGAACATTAACCCGGTGTGAACGCTTAGGCTTAGGGCTGTTTGATTAGGCTTAGGCTTAGGGACTTATGGTCGGTTCCCGAATCGTCGTGATGGTTCCCGAATCGTCGGTTCCCGAATCGTCG
>JNEY01000242.1:76099-87886 GCA_020875895.1 Aphelenchus avenae
GTGTCGCAACTAGCGAGTATTGTTGCACGCTGTAAGCCACATACTAGTAGGTAAGAAAGTAAGGAGTCCGAAGAGCAAAAGTCAAAAGGACATGTTATTGTCGCCACGCTGTTATTGAGTGATCCGTCCATGTTCCGTCTGGCCTAATTAGCTCCTCTTCCCGAGCGCTACTAAGGCCCGTCTGCCTCGAAAGAGGTGTTTTGATTTCGATCCTCACTGTCTGCACAAGATCACATAGTATCCACACGCACATATTTGTCAGCTCTATCGCAAGCATATATTTTGCACGGCACAATACAGTTATTTGAATAACTCGCAGCTACATCGGGCAGCTAGTGCCAGAGCGACACAAGTACAGCAGGCAGTCAGGTCAGTCACACAAAGACACAGGTCGTCATAACGGTACACTTCGGTTCTGCAATATATAGACTTGCAATAGCGGATCTTTGCATAGTCAATAACACGGTCAGAAACACGCTGCATTGGACGCGGATCGTTCAAGTGCAGCATTCACAATACTAGTTGCCTTGTGAAGCGGATCTTCTACGAGAGCAACATATTCCACGTTGGCTTGGGAAGCGGATCTTCTACAAGCGCAACGTACATAGACTTGCTGTAGGCGAGATTTGCATATCCGACATCGCTTACAAAGGTTGGCTTGCGACATAGATTCGTGCAAGCGCAACAGTGCGCTCGCCGGAGGTTGTTCACTTTTTTGATCCAGGATTCGCTCAGCTTCGACGGTACCGCCAGCATTATTTTCGGCGCAATTATTTGAGCACTTTTGATCCAACCCTGGACGGCGGCCCGACGTTCCGGCCCCCATCCAGGGTTATTTTGATCAAAGTGACCTCCTAGATTTTTTTTTACAAATGGTCTAATATTTTTTAGTGGTTTCGTTAAAACAAGGAATGGATAACTGCGGTCTCGGATCCTCCGAAATTCGCGGATTTTTCCGGGATTAGGGATTTATATTTCACTTTCTGATTTTGTTTTTGTTTGCACTTAGGCATCCAAGACGTTGCCTTGACGCCAGTTTTTTTTTCAGGCCAGGCCAAGTTCAAGCTCGTCAACAACTGCGAGGAGCCCATCTGGCCAGCACTCGTCGCCAACCACAGCACTAAATCGAGCTCACACCTGCGCGGCGGATTCCAGCTGGAGGCAGGCGCCGAGAAGACCTTCCAGCTGCCGGAAGAGTGGGAAGCCGTCAGCCTTTGGACGCGTACCAAGTGCGACGAGAGCTTGAAGTGCGAGACTGGCGATTGCGGTGTAAGCTTTTTTTGGCTGATTTTGAGTTATGTTGAGCAAAATTCCTCTAATTTTGGAGCCCCCATGCGGCCTTTACCGGTTCGGGCCTGGCATGGGCCTATGGTTGCTCACCAGGAGCCTTGCTGGGCCTCCCACTGTTTATCTAAGCAAATCCGACAATCAACGTCATCACAAGTCGGTCTAGTGCCATCAACAGCTTCTCGACCTTCAACCCACATCACAACGTGCATTTATGGGCGAAAACGGCGGAAATAACTCACTCAGGCCCCGGACGCTAGGGATTTCGAGAGATTTTCCGCCAAGAACGTTCCACGTCCCGAAAGGCGAATGCAGCCGATCTCATAGGAAATGCGTCCACGAACAGATAAGGGTGTGCCCAGGACTGTCTACGTGTGACTAACGTCGACCGAACCGTGGTAATTCTGGCCTCTCTTAGCCGAAGATCAAGTGCGCTGTTGACGAGCCCCAGCCGCCGTTCTCTGAGGCTGGCTTCCTGCTGACCGCGGACAGCGAGGCCTACGATGTCTCTTATGAGAAGGGAAAGAACGTCGACATCAAGGTGGAATCCGGTGGACAGAAGCAGTTCACCGTGAAATTCTGCACGCAATGACAGTCGCTCCTCGGATGCCGATTATGTTAACCTCATAAAAAACTTTCATGGAGCGCTTATATAATATCCACAAACGATTGCCACGTATTTCTCGAGGCTTCCATGTTATGGGGTGAGGAGACGAAAGAATGTTTCAGAGGAGAAGAACATCATTTTGAAACGGTAGTACCTCAATACCCAACAATTTAAGCAGTGGCTTAGTAACCTTGATCGGCCTTTGACGACGCTCAATTTTAGGATCGGGCATAAGCCTAAGCATACCCTTAGGTTTAGTACTGCAGAGGCTGACTGGTCTTGCTTAAAACTTTAAAAAAGTTGTTTCACAACCACTTCGTGTTCTGTGCCAATGACTTCTAGGTGTATTCCCCGAAAACCTCCCTTCTCCATAATGCAGAAGTTCTGATTTCTAGCAGACTTAAAAACATTGTTGGGTGAGTCAATGTGCGTTGCTTAAGCGTATATGTGCCATAGAGCCATCACTGGTAAACGTTTGCGAATAAACACTCGATTCACCTGGTTTTCCAGGAAACCTCTTGTTGCCAACAACGGCAGCTTTAACGCCAAACATGGTAGTTGCTACGTCATTGCTGTCGCTAGACAGCTGCATATATGTAGGCGTCAAGAATAGCCCTGTTCTCTGACATTTAATGGTTATGCTGAATCAAAGGAGTAGGCAGATTACTCATTTGTTTTTGTAGCCTGACCGTGTTATGTCGAAGATTGCAAGCACAACATAGGTATTCGAGGCGTTTCTCGTCTCGGGTGCTTCTCGAAGACAACCAGGTGGTGCTCGTGCAAGCCATCCAACGGGTGCTGTAAGCTCTTTCATTGTCTGTCTGTTTCGTTACGTGTCTCCGCAGCGGGTGCGTAGACGGACAAAAGCTCTTGGGCAGGTGGAACGTCTGACCTTAGCGTGACGTGTTGTAGTTCTTCACCAAAGCACCTGTTTCTGTTCGTGACACAAAGTTCAAGATTTAACGCTGGAAGTTTTCTCTCTTTTGTGCTGTTTTCCACATTTCGCGCGTAACACTTCCTTGCAGCTACGAGCATGATGAGTGCCAGTATTTCCATATTCGCTTTGCTACTGCTCGTAGCTGTCGAGGGCCATGATCGACGCTTAACCATCCACCTCCAGCCATACTACGAGACCCTCGCGTAAGTATTAGACGAATTTGGATATGCACTGAAATGACATTTGCACGCTTAACGGAGATTTAGTGAGTCTTATCCTTTCGGGGTAAACATACCTTAACGCTTAATAATCGTACTGATTCCGATTAAGGCTAGGCTATTTAGCTCACAGGTTCACCAGGGATTTACACTAACAACGCTCAAAATTCCGGCAACCCACGCGTCTTAGCTTAAGCGAGACTTTAGACACCTACGACGACTGGTCGGCCAACGCTGTCCGACATGCCCGAAAAGTGCAAGCTTTGTGACGCAAGTCGACGCTGAGAAGACCCTGCAAAGAAGCCAGGATTTCTTCGCGGATCGTCTCAATCCATTGCGAACGGCCAATGAATGGCCGTGAACACATGGCCTATTAATCAGTCATTCGCATTCCTGTAATTAGCGACTGCGAATAGTTTTCGCTATTCCAGTGCATAGTAGCAGTTTAAACCCATGCGAAGACCGAATAAAAACCTTAGCGAATCCGTCAAAGAATTTTCATGTGTTAACGGTGATCGTTCCCCATTTTTCCTTCGTGGTCGCAAATGTCTTAATGATTCGTGTTGTGCTGTTATGCCCAGACGACGTTTCTCACAGAGAGCAGCTAAGATTCTTATTGGCGGAATTAGTAACGTCTCGGTACCGCTCAGACTAGCAGTGTGAGCAGGGGCCTAATGTCACAGTGCTAAAGACGATCGTAGTAGCCGCAAGATTAAGCGCTAATGCGTCCAAATGTCGGAGGTCATAACACTCCACATGCTGAGAACTAATTAGCGTACGTTCCGGACGAACTCATTCGAAGTGGAGAACATGAAGTCTTCTTAAGCAAGAACCAAGCAGTCCGCGTAATTTAGCATAAACATTTAGGTAGCTCTTGAAAGCACGACGTAGGATTATTTGCAGGTTATAGCTGCCTATGAAGAGTACCTCATCGAATGCGCTAGCGAAGCCTCTATGTCATGAAAGCATTATCGTCTCGACAAGGGATACCGTAAGCTACGAACGGCTTCCGCCTCGGTACGTACCGACCTCAATAAGCGTCCTGCAGTAAGCAGAGGTAGCCAACGTAGTAGTCGCACAACGATGCCCCCTCTGCGTAGTGTGTACGTCATAAGTGGAGTAACTACTTTGCGCATTACCTCTTCGGTGACGTCGAGGCAAATGTCGTCGACACCGCATGCAGCAAGGAACCTACCGAATAACATTCGTCCATCAGTTGGCGAAAACTTTTGAACATTTGGCGGCAGTGCGCTTGTATCTTTGACCTCAGGCTTACGGTTTTGAAAACGTCGCCAGGCTGCCAAACTTTCCACTGGACATGCCCTGACGCATTTCATCGCATTCTGGCTTCACAAGTGTAGTGTAGGGCTTCCGCCTCGGATTAACCCCATGTTCTAATCAACTTTCCCCGTTTTTCTGGTTCCGAAGCTAGTGCAAGGTTAGCGCGACATTCGAAGGTTATCCCGAAATTCAGTCTGACTAAGATGGTCCAGATGTGCCTCTTCTGTATGTTCGCCTTTGCTTTGATTTGCTTCCCGACAGCGTCGGCAGATCGCCATGGGAAGTTCAACACGGAGCCGTACATCGCAGCCGTGCGGTAAGCCATAGCGAGTACGTACCGAGACTCCCTTAGATTCGCGATATGAGAGGTGGCCACGCCGCCTAAAGACGTAGCAGGGGTGGGCCTCCTCGCCAGGTCGACGGCCCGGCTTGTGTGTTTTTACTCGATTTCAGGCCGCTCACGTTAACGTTTCAGGACTCACTATGGTGTGAGCTGAATGTTAAGCGCCCAAAGGGACCCATAAATTGCTCGCACCACTGACTGAACGACTCAAAAATCAGTGCTTGGAAAGATAACTAAAGGCAAAAAGAATTTCATTCCATTGGATTGACTTTCATTCCATTTCAACAATTCCATTGGTTGCCCGTTCTACGCTCCTCCATCCGCTTCTGTGACGCCCTGGCTACGTTAGTGCCCGTGCCTGCGGCGCGGCTCCACATCACGGCTCGTCTCCGATCACGCACACTTCGTGCCTGCCTAAGCATCATTTTAAACCGTTTTCATGAGCCATCCGTCTAAGCTGCAAGACTTTAGCCACCTGCGTCGTCTGCTCAGTCGATGCTCTACTTGTGGACCAGACGTTCAAGGCAAACTTGCTGGAGACGCCTCGAGGACCCTGGAAGACAGCCGGTTGTTTCTAAGAAAGCTCTTCGTCGAAAACTAAAGCAAAAGCTTCGTAGGCGTCAGCGCAGCGCAAACCATCGAAAACGTTCTGCGATATCCGCGTAAATAATAAACGTTCATGGCAATCGATAAATGACTTTGCTTAGTGCCCTGCCCAAAACATTTTTGTTGCCCGTTCTTTAGCATGTCGTCCGCCCGCCAGTGCGACGTAGGCGAAGGCGATAAAGGGAAGCATCACCCCATATTAGCAGCGTAAGCAGATTTTGTTGAAGACATTTTCCTGTATAATCGAACTTTAAAGAATGGTTAAGCGGTTTTTAGCGACTTAGCGCCGACGCTGCCACGAATGAGTGCAACTCTGGAATTCAATCAAATACTTATCCGGCATTTATGGCGATTTACGCCGCCTATGCAATCGCCTTTTGGGACGCAATCAGGTGGGCAACTCTCTAAGACTATGGCTAACCCTGTTGGACGCTAATTGCTAGCCATTAGGAACGAGCGCGCCAACCTCCCTTCAACGGTCCGTAAAGCCATATTGCGTTTCGCGGCCTATGGCAGGGATGGGGGACACAATTCTGACGACCGAGACCGAGACCTGACCCCCCGAGAACTTGAGAAGCTAGTTGAGCACGTCTTAATTGGGTTTGAGCGGGAATTTGCTAGTGATTGCGTCAAAATTAGTCGAATTTTTGGCAAAAACAATGAAATATTTTTAACCAAAAAAGCTCAATGGGGGCTGGTTTTCTCATGACCGAGACCGAGACCGAGACCGGACCCCCCCCCCCGACGAGTCTCGGTTTCGAGACCGAGACCGAGACCGAGACCCCCATCCCTGGCCTATGGGCTGCATTACGACCTAGAAATTTCGGTCCGGTTGCCAATACATACAGAGCACTCCTCATGGTAGGCTTAGTCCCCGCTGTATCCTGTTTAGACCCAGTTGAATAGAAATGAAGCTAGTGCTAAGTTCATTGAACTAGCCGTTCAGTTAGAGTTTTAAACGTACTAAGCCGGGCATTGATCCAACTGAACTCAACTGAACTGGAACTTGACTTCAGTTCACTCAACTTTAGTGTACTAGCCGGTTCGCTGAACTGTGATTGTAAGTCAGGCAGTACAGTACGGCAGATGATGCGCAGACGTTTATTCACAAATACCATCACAATGCCATCGAGACTTCGCCTGACCGAAGAACGACTACAAGGAACATGCGAGGTTACTGGAAGACGACGGTAGCAAACACGGCCAAGACCACAACAAGCAGCTTGGTTGCGCTAAGCGACCCGTAGGTTCCACTTCTCAGCGCTCGACCGTTTCGATGGCAGTTCCTGCCCAGCATCAAGCCACCTTGGCCTTTGGCTGTGCTTAAGCTCTTCCACGCGCAATCGGGCGTCTTCAGTTGGCCAAGCATGCACTTCAGCAGTTGAACGACCTTAAAAACGGATTGCTTTTTCCTTCGTACGCAAGCGGTAGCGTACCTGTTTCCGAGCGGCATTCAGTTGAGAGGAGTCGCCGGGCCGTTCCGACCGCATATCGTCGCCGGTGGTCGCATTGGTGACCGTGATTGCGAACATGCCGCTGTTGAAGTCGGAGAGGGGCAGCGCACCGGCGGTCCACGGCGATCGTGACGGGAGCCTAGAGAACACATCTTAGAGCGTACTTTTCGAACACGAGTTTCGATGGGATTCACATCAGGGATCAACCTCCTTCCGCGCTCATTTAGCCATAAAAAAGCCGCTAACATACCGAAAGATTGTCAAAAAATGAGCGCACCTTTATAGCTTTTCGAGACTAACGGAAAGACCGCATATTGTGAAAACGTGGAAAGAAAATGAGCAGCTTAGGTAGTCGGCTTAGTACAATCCCCCATATTACCTGGACGCTAGTATGGTGTGGAAAGGACCGCACTGCCAATTTTTCTTACCATAATATTTGACCATTAAACCGACTTACACTGAGATCACGTTGCCGAGACCGCAATAGTGGAAGCCGAAGTCGTCGTGCACCGCATCCTCGTTCATCATCTGCGGTGAATAGCCCAGTGCTCCCAGCACTCGATGACACTCCTTCTGCTGGAACGCTTCGAAGGTCTTGTCGGTGCATTCCGGCCAAAACGCGTCGCTTGGCTGGCCTTGTGAGCACTTTCGAACGACGAGATCCGTGCACTGCTGATAGGTCTTGGCGATTCGGACATTCCTTCGTACGAGCGAGTCGTGGACGTTCGTTTCAACAAGTCGCTTGTTGTCGTAGTCCCGGACGTTTTGGCTCAGAATGCGAAGTGCTTCGACTGGAGAATCAGTGACGTTCGCTTTGGAATGACATGCTGGTATAGGGTTCAGACGCTCGGCAATATCCGCCATGATGTCGCGGATGTACGACTTGAAGGTCTGCACATCTCTGTGAGACTTCAGGCGCTGGTCGCCTTCCAGGCGGAACTGCTTATTGATGAAGCGCAAGCCGTCTACTGAAAGTGAATCGTTAGCAAACAAGGATACTAGGGACCGGCGTTCGCACCACCCCAGTACTGTTACGTCGTAGACGTAGGAGCCACTATTGGCAGTACGTACCGGCAGAACATTTACTTGGTAATGCTTTTAGGTTGGTGTCTAATTAAGATACATTGGCCAGCGCCTGTTGTATTCCTCATAAACGTCTCCCTGGGCCCAGAGTAGGGCAGAGATCGGGCAGGAAGGGTCTACACAAAACCAAATTCATGCCCGTGAAAAGCTTGATGAGATCTTCCTTTGGAGGACATCAACACTCGAATTTGAAGCCTTAAACAGGGGATTGAGGATTCATAGGATTGACAATCGCTCTTTTAGACCGGTCGGTCTCTACTCTCTAAGAACGTGCTTTGTTTTCTGAATTGTGTTGTACAAAACCCGGCGTTTGCGGCCATATGCTGTTGTACGTGCACTTTTTCCACCGGACCATGTCACGTTTTCCGGCAAAGAAGCCTTGAAAGATCAACGAGAATCCCCTTCAGTCAGCACTACAAATCCCGGCGACCTATCCGTTTGCCCTTCCCGACGCTTAATCCGCTCAAAAAGGCAATACCTTCTTTGGCGTACGCGTCAAGAGCGGCGAATGCCCGTGAAAGGTCCGCCGGTGAGCATCCATTACGGGCAAAGTGCTGAGAGACGGCGGCGTCATACGCTTCTAGCGGGATTCCACCGCCGTTAAAGTACAACAGCGGCGTCGCTGAGGTCCACACTCTGGAAAGTGCATGTAGTTCTTTGCGCATCAAAGGCACTTTTGTGGGTGACAATCCTGACATACCCGAATGCTTGTGAAGGGCTCACAGATGAAAGCAAGGGTTAAGTAAGTATTTTGCACTACGCGATTTAATGGCTTAGGGACAAACACTGGGATCGGCATCAAAACGTTTTTATTGGAATGCGATCTGGGCTTGTCCCGGTACTGAGTAGGTTCCACTCCATCTACGTTAACTTACAGGAGATTACCAAAGCTACTAGTGTCGAAAACATGTCATTGCCGGAGGTGATACCGGCAAAGGGTGAACAATACTGTCGTCTCGTGCCTTCGGGTAGGATGGGGGGGATTTAGTAAAGTGTATATTTCATTAAACAATAGGTTTTTATCGATACCGAATCGAACGAAGCCAACGACGCAGTGAATATCAGAAGTTCCCAATCTAATCTTCGCTTGAATCGCTTATGGCCACACCACTACGAGCAGCGGTGTACCTCGAAAGACGTACAGATGTTAATGCGGGGCTAGTCGAAATCGCGCGACGTTGAGCGAAAAACCCATTCCCCAAGGTAGTGTGGGTATACGTCAGGAACTTAAGGAATTTTCCCTTCAAGGGGCAAATCGCTTAAAGACAAAGCCAGCAAGATCGGAGTTGGTCTTCGGGCCCGTCTTCGGAGCCTGCCTTACCCTGTGACGATCTCCGGGAACTTCAGCCTAAGCCAGGTGGCCAGCAAGCCGCTGTAGCCGACACCGAAAGCTACGATCGGGACGTAGTCGTCTTGGACGATTTTTACGGTGATATGCGTCGCTACGACGATGTAGTCGGCCAGCGTCTGGCGCAGGGTCAAGTACTGGAGTGCGCTGGTATTCTGAAGATACACGGCTTTAAGGCATTATGGCAAGTTGTGACCGACCTCGAAGCTGCCTTGCCCGTACGGTAGCGATGCACCGTAGTAGCGATGCTCGACGAAGACGACGGCAGCGCCGAACTCTTCGGCCATCGCCCACGGGAAGTCCTAAGCTCAAGAGGATGCGCTCTGTACAGTCGTAATGACAACTTACGAGATCATTCGCCACGTCGAGAATTGAGCCTTGTCCGCCCGGGTATAGGAATATCGGCCCGTTTGTCTGGTAGAATTCAGTGGAAATAAGAAATCTATCAAATACTCTTATTTGTACACAATATTAGTCCAGCAACGCATACCGTAGGTGGAAGTGCTCTTCGTTGGTCTGCGAGAAATGGTCGATGGGCATGTCGAAGTAGCCCACATGGTAGGTCTGGCCGTTCGGCAGGTAGACGATCTCTCGGAAGGTGTCGTTCGACGCGAATGCGACGCTAGCAGGGACGGCAAGCGCAAGCAGATTGAGCATTATCATGACCAAGGCGAGGGAGCTCCAAGTACTAAAATCGCAGCGTCAAGGTCGTCATCGATGGCGGCACATGCGCTTGTGTTTTGCAGAAACAAGGTCGAAATACACGTAAAGGTAACCCTAGTAAATGACTTTCGATCAAAAGCATAATTAAGCGTAGCACCAGAACATGTGCATATATCCGACCTAATTGGGGAAACATTTGCATACTTTGTGTCGTGCAAACTTCGACTAAAGCTATTTTCAAAAACCCTACGGCAACGGCGTAACGAGCATTCAGTAAGAGGGGGGGGGGAACCATAAGTACAGGACCTTGTATCTTCTGGTCCCTACTTTGGTGCTTTGTTTCAAATTACGCGTTATATGTGTGATCTTGAACTTCCAGCGTTTTCGACCATTTTCAAAAACTGAATAAGATATTGTCATTGAACATTAAGAAACCTTTGCTCCTCGCGCCAGACCCTCGACCGGCCAGGAGGAGGCAGGGTCGGCCTCCGTACACCACTGTGCTATCGCTATGAGACTCTTGGGGAGTGCAGCTCAGCCGCATGCCGACACCGCTCGAAAAGTATCTGGTAGTATCATACAGCGATGTATGCATACTGCTACCTACCGTATATAAGACACGGAAGTAGAGGAAACATCTTGAACTCATTATTTCGGAGCGAAAACTTCTGTAGCCTACGGCACAGACGGGCTTCTAATCGGAATGGGTTTAAGGAAAGTCCTTGGTTTGCCGACGCTAACGGCTACCGTAGAGCGCAATCATCCCGGAGACTCTTAAGAGGATCATCCATCGATAAGCGGCGTCACGTAAGGGAATAACGTCCGACGCTCACGCCACGCCCGTCATGCTAACGACACACAAGCGCGCAATACTGCTCGGCAAATAATGTCTTTCGGTGAAGGTAAGGCGAGCAAGAGAAGATCTCCGATCACACAGGGCTAATAAAGTAGATAAGAATGAAGAAGCCCGGCGGGGAGGTGTACTTCTTTGCTTTTGCTGGCGTTATTGCCACCTACAGCATGACTAGTAGTGCGTAATGGAAGGCCTTCGCTGGCTTCATCCAGAAATGTTTTGACTGTACTTGTCGTGATGTCTGGTTACATCACGTCAGTTTATGAAGTCTACCGTATCGTGGCTTCGATGTTCAGCCTCGATACCCGAGAAAGCGTCCAAACGTCGTTTTGGCTGGCTTTTATGCAAGCCAGGCGATGAAATACGACGGACATTACACATACATATAGCGTCGGTCAAGATTTTGGAAAAGACGGTGCATTAAGAATCACTAGCACGGGGCCCGCCTTCGGCGGGCCATTTCTGGTCGTCCGTGGCATCCGTCTTTAGTCAGACAAGTTAAGTTTAAACTATAAAAGCTATTCTCTCCTTATTTTCACGCTGCAAGAAATTTGCTCAAAAGGCTAGATTTGGCTGCGTTTTGTCACGATCGGTAATTGGCCTAGATATATTAAAATTAAAAAAAATATTATGATGGCCCGCCTTCGGCGGGTTTGTAGCGTGCAGCCCCTCGCGCGACCTTTGGTCGCGCAGCGGCGCTGACACGCTTTAAATTCTTTTGTAAATTATTTTAATTCTAAGATGACTAATTTTTTATGCTTGTATCCAGGGAGTTATTGCGATGTCACGTATATTGTTGCGAATTCCGAAGTGGGTCTTTTTGGTATCGGACCAAGTTTCTTTTTTTCATAATGCATTATTAGACCTAAAACTCTATAGGAACTCATGCATCTTTTGCCTACCTAATAAAATGCGCGCCAAACTCGCTTTTAACGCAAAAGCAAGGTTTGCTGCGCACGCTTGTTACGTAGCTAATGCGTAACACAAATAGCCGCAGGTTTTAATGCGAACGTCGAGCAATACTCAAGTTTGCACTGAATGACTTTTTTCTCTTGAGCGAACCTCGTATGCTCACGCACGTCGGCGACTTACACACACTTATTTTTT
>JNEY01000242.1:95264-113152 GCA_020875895.1 Aphelenchus avenae
TCGGCACGCGGAGTGCCATGACCCTGAGGCACATTCAAGGATTGCGACGCATTAGCGCTTAAGCTTACAGCTACCACTACACTCGACCTTCGCATCCATCTCGACCGGCGGCATTTTACATCCAGAAATACCGCCCAATATCGGGGGGATCTTGAGGCGATATTAATTCCGAGATAATCTTCGATCCTGCGCAAGCGGGGTCATCCTGGGCCAAAGCGTAAACATGGAAACGTCACAAGGGTGTTTACGAACCACACGCATGTATGCGAAATATCATGGACTCATTTAACCTTGTTAAAGCTTCATCGAGATCATCTCCCTCAAGTGTCACTGGGCTCCAGCTGGTGTTTGCATGAACTTAGGTTAATAATTGAGAGGGTTTCCCGTGTCAGGCTTAACTTTCCCTATGGAAAGTTATCAGCTAGCTAAGACTAATTAATCCGTGTGGACGCATGGCATAGTAGGTGACTCTTCCTTCCGAAAGAAGACGAGGGGACGCGGAGCGGATGATGAATATCCGGTTGCCAAACGAACTCATTAGGCGGAAATGTTGTTATGCTGAGATTTTATGAGTGCCCTCAGCTTCGGCACCCACTAAAAGCACGCTTTTATCGACGTGTCACCGGGCGGCACTCAAAACCTCGAGGAATCAGTAAGAAAGGCATGCGCCCAGAAGCCTTCCCCGTCCTCTACAGAAACAGGAAGACCTCCACCCAATCAATCAATTACAACCAACGAAGATGTCTTCCACAAGGCCAACATTAGAGCATACATAAGCAATTCTGTGAGGTGCCCGAGCACTCTGCATCTACAGTGCATCTTGTTCCCTGAGACCTTGGAATTCTCGTACTGGACACATTAAATCAAACACTCTTTTTCGGATATATGTTTGATTTCAGGACGGTTCGACGATCCTATAAGGGTTTTTCTTTTTTATGGCACGCATTGGTACTGGCAACCTTTAAATGACGAGAACTCACATAATGGTTTCCCGAAAAGCTCATACCACTAAGACGACAGTCGCTTCCGCAGTGCTCCCTTTCAAATAAAGCTTTCATTCTTTTCCATTCTTCTGGACCGTTGACAAGCAAGCCAATTATGCGTTCCGTCTTACTCGCGTCAAACGAAAGAGCCGTGACTTAGCAACTGGAATTCTTGAGCAGCGTCGGTGGAGCTATTTACCATTCATCGGCGCTACGCTAACAAAAAGGGGAGGAAGAGGAAACTGACGACAGTCCAGAGGTTTGGCGGACCCGTAGGATGGCGAAAGAGAGCCTGTTCGTCGCTGGTAAGAATTTTAGGAAAATTTTTGGTCCTAGCCATGATTTGCTTGTCTTTAGTATTTCTAACAGTGGTCTACGGCTACTGCGTTTTCGGTGCGAAGAAGGGTGATGCCGTGTGCGAAGACTGTGGGCCATACGGATTCTGCATCGCACTGGCGAATGACACCGTGAACTGCACGGAATGCGTTTGTCCTGTCGGATTCGGAGGAAAATGCTGTGAGAAAGGTAAGGAAAGATCTTATCGATGGTCGGCTTAGCGTTACCGCAAAGGACTCGTGAAGTTCGATACATTTCGAGCGTTGCATGCTCGAAAAAGTGTCGTTCTGCGTTTAGTTCCCGATCCGTGTCGCTCGGATCCATGCTCCAACTCAACGCTATACGGGAACATGACGCACTGCGTGAACACTTCCGTCTACAACTTCACTTGCGAGTGTCCTGAAGGCTATACCGGAGCCTACTGCGAGGAACGTAGGCATAAACCCCGGTTGGCAAGCCGACCATGGATCCTTTAGCGATTGACTTGTGCGCACTTGCCGAATGTTCCCACAACGGCACAGCGAACTGTACGATTGTGGACTACCAAGCGGTATGCGAATGCGAAGAAGGATTCAACGGGACGCTCTGCGAAAGTATGTACCTCCTCATCCACTTACCCGTACCGTCGAATATCAGACAAAATCGACTGCGAAGCCAACGAATGTGTCTGTGAATCCTCACCTAATATCTGTCAGAACGGTGGCACGTGCGTGTATACCGGCTTCGGCGAATACGAGTGCGTGTGCCCTACCGGCTTCAACGGCAGAAAGTGCGAGTGTAAGTGCACAGCACTGTCCTTGTCATTGTCACTCTCATTATTCCGCCGAGTTTTTACGAGAAGGGCCGTTTCAGTGGTGCTACCGGCGAACTCCATCTGCGACTCCACTCCATGCAACCATGGAGGTATATGTAGGGAAACCAATACGACTCAGCTAGGCTACGAATGCGACTGCCTGGACATATGGACCGGCGAGAGCTGTGAACGTAAGCTCATCTTCGGCAGCTTCCAACAATTTCTTAAGCTTCGGTGTTACCGGTGTTTTTTCTGGTTTTTAACCGAAAAAAGCAAGAAAACCTTTTTAGCTAATTTTTTTTAAAGAAGCCACATTTTTCCGACTTTGGATCTTTGAGGGGTAATAAAAAACAAAAGTAAAAATAAGCTCTGCTGAGAAGCTATGCTACTTTAAGTCTTCGACGCTTGCGGTGACGGCCAGAACCCGTGCGAGAACAACTCCACTTGTACGATCCTCGGCCCCGACAACGACTACAGCTGCAACTGTACAGCAGGATTCGCAGGAAGGAACTGCGAAACAAGTGGGTCCTCTCCATTTTAGACCCCTCAGACCATGCTCGCTTCCAGATATCGACGACTGCGACCCGAATCCCTGCTACTTCAACATCACCTGCGTGGACTTGATCGACGGCTATCAGTGCCAGTGCCCGAATGGGACAAGCGGCGTGAACTGCCAAATCAGTAAGCCATAAATTCCTGATTTTTATGAACCATATATCATAGATGAAAACAATTGCGTTCCGGGCATATGCAACAAGGAAGACGCAAAAGCCGAGTGCGTCGACGGCTTCGACAAATACATCTGCATTTGCTCTCCAAAGTACACAGGGCCAGACTGCGACTATAGTAAGCCCCTGCATCTCCGGTAGCGATACGTCGCATCGGCGACGATGCCCAAACGGAGGCTAGTACCGAACGCGTCCGCTTTCAGGCATGGCCGTATGGGAGATCCTGCAGAAGTTTGGTCTCCAAAGTGAAGGCTTAGCAGACGTAAGTTTGCGCCGCACCGGGTTGTGGACATTATCCAGACCCGCGCTTGGTTACGGCAACATTGTGCGGGGATAATGACCCGTTATTAAAGCCGTATGCCACTGTGAGAGTAACTAGCCAAGACAGTCCCAGGCAACCAAAAAAATGCTTGTTACGTACCAGTTGCTTATATTTTCTGGTCGAAAATATGCAGTAAGTACCGATAGCGCCACGTCCATAATGCGTCAGTAGTCGAATAATACGCCCGGCCCTAGGCGCATTATTCGGACCGACCCGTCAGGCTCGCCGGATCGAGCTTCAGAAACCGGCGGGCCGGTCCGGGCCTGTGTGTCGAGGCCCGTTGGCCATGTTACCTATGATTCCTCACAGCCGTGGCTGCTGTTCGGGTTCCGATTTATGGGTTTGCATTACGGGTGTTCGTACGGTACGGCTAGTTTAGTTCATCGACAACGTCGCCAAGGACCCAGACCTAGCGAAGCAGATGGTTCCCTTCTTCATGTCCTTGTTCCCCAAGGCAAATCAGTCTGCCGTCAGCTGGGACCACGATGACCTCTTTGTCTACGCGTCGTACGAGCAGAACGAGATCAACGTGACGTAAGCTTCTTTGGGTCGCATGAACATTTTCCTCGCGTGTTCTCTTTAGCGAACAGATGGTACGCTGGTACGAGCCTACACTCGGCAATTGTTTCACCTTCAATCACGAGGACACGAAGCCGGACTTCAAGATGCGCAACTCTGGCGAGGAGAACGGTACGGAGCAGCCTTATCGTGTCGTCATTCCGTCGTGGTCACCTTCAGGGTTTCAAGCGTACATGAGGGTCCGACAGGACGAGTACCTCTTCTGGGTCGACAACGCCGCTTTGTCCATCTTCGTCCACCCGATGGGACAGCTGGTCTTCAGCGATTCGCTGCGGTTTTTGGCGGAGCCCGGCTCGAAGTCCACGCTGCTGATCTCGAAGGTACGGTGAACGATTGTGTCAAGCATGGAGGATTCCAAACTTCAAACTGAATTTAATGGAATATAAAATCGACGCAAGGGCTTCATTTGAAAAGCACCGAAATTCCAAATCGGAAATTTCGCCCGTGCTTCTCTGATGAGAGGAATGGAATAATTAGGCCAACTTTCAGGTAATGTTGAAAATACGGTTTTCTAAGGTGTCCCAAGGAACAGGCGCCGAAAATAATGTGTGCCGCAGGCGATACCGGCGGATATAGAGTGAAATTTTGACCAGAATATGCGCAAAATTCCGTCGCTGGGTATATTCCTTCCCCGTACAAACAACAAAAAATTCGATATTTTTGGGGTAGAATCCGAATTCAATTCCCGAAGCCTATAATACATCGAATTTTGGAAGCCCCTGTTTCCATCTTATGCCTGGTTCGTGCTAATGCTTACCGATATAGACCACCTACACCCGCCTGAGTGGCAACTACGGAGAGTGCATCAAGAGTAAGAACGAAGTTGCTTCGTACTACTACCCAGGGAACTACACGTACGACGTAAGCTTAGCGATTCTTGGTCCTAGAGACTGACGCTGGAGAACATTGCAGGGCTGCTTGTGGAGCTGCTACCAGGACGCGTGCAATAAGACCTGCGGCTGCATGGACCCTCGCTATCGCAGCCCGGAAAGGGCAAAGCTGTGCGACATCTCAGAAGGTCTTCCTTTATTCCATTCGAAGAAACTCAAAGAAAGTTTTTAGGGAACTGCATCCTCAACCTAACTGCGACTCGAGGCGATCCCTCCTCCTGGCCGGACTGCAAGTGTCCCCAGCCCTGCGAGGAGGTCCAGTTCGACGCTCAGTGGTATAAGTCGTCGTTCGGCATTCAGGCAAGTCGCGCAGGGGGTTATGCCTTGGATTATTTGACTTATCGTCAATAATTGGGTTAGCTTTCATAATAGAAAAAGACCAAAACGAACAAAAATTTGCCGAAATTCTCTACGTCCTGGAAAGTAAAAACCGAAAGGTAACCCTTTTTGTCTGCGGACAACGAGTAAAGAAGTGTTTTAGCGGTTTGGTCTAAAGCTGTCAAAGGCTTGACGAAGAGCACTTGGGCGAAATGTACTGTGACTTTCAAAAACAAAAAGAAAATTGGTGTATGTGATTTTTTTGCCTGTCAATTGCCCTTTTTTTTCTGCCGCGGGAAAGAACCAAACGCACGGAACAGAACAGTTTTCGTATGTGTTTTATTAAAACACAAGCGAAAAAAACACCACAATTCCGCTCATGCCGATCGACTAAATCCGACGTTCAGCCCGCCGAATGCCAAAAGTACAAGTACAACTCGACCCGGTACCAGGAGTGCCTGGAGGACATGCACGACCGAGTGCTTATCTCCGTCTACTTCCCCGAAATCGTGAACAACGTGTTCATGGAGACGAAGATGAACGACGTAAGTCGATCTGTACTAAGCTCTAAGGCTTCGGTGCGAATAAATGCTTCCGTTTATTCTTGACACGACTGTCTAAGACCAGAGCGAAAGGCATCAACTAACAACAACAGGTCTGCGGCCGGTGGTGAGCGGGGACATCGTGAGAGTGGGCGGTGCTTAGGAGGCACGCCCATGACAGATCAGTGCCGAGAGCGGTAGGGAAGGAAGACCAGCTCGAACTACGGCTAAGCTCAATAGACCTCTCCGGGACAAGGCCTTGAACGACGCTAAAGCACTAAAACCAGTTAAAGGGTTCTTCAGAAGAAGTGCCGAAACCCAAAAGGATTTCTGCGCTTTCGGGTATAGCTCTTCCTTTTTTTCTCCTATCTTGTTATTGTTACATTGAGCGGTACCAAACTGTAAGAGATCTCCGCATATTTTTTCCTCATGGGTACAGAACATGCATCAGTTTCTGCGGAACGCTTGTTCTGTTTTTTGCTCCTGAGCAAAAGTCCCTGGCGGAACAGTACTTTCAAAAACGCTTTGATTTTTCGAGGAACGAATTGCTAACAAGGGAACGGAAAACGTTTGCATAAGGGAACAAAATAAGGGCAAAAAGTGGAACAATGGGAATACTGTTCCAGTATCGAGACCAGGGCTGGGTACATTTTTCCTGAGGATCAGGACCCTGACCTAGACCCCTAGGACACTCACCTGCACAGCCCTGGTCGGGACAGTCACGGTTTCGCATGCCTACCTTTTGAGATCCAGATACACCTACGCAACGTTCAGATCAACGCCCTTCTGTCCTACTTTGGCGGAATCTGCGGTGCACTAATGGGCTTCTCAATCATTTCCATCGCCGAGATGGCCTTCCTCGTCTATCGCGTGCTCCTCGTGCTGTGCACGAACGAGAGCGCTTCGCTTGACGAAGCGGAGGTACGCGCGAACGGCGACTGGGACGACGATGACGACGACTCCTTCAAAGTTAGTTTCAAGGAGAGCAGTAAGAAGCAGTGCGGATCCGCCTAAAACGGACGGCAATGGGGCGAATGGACCCGCTGCGACGGCGAATGGCACCGCACCGGCGTCCAATGGAGCTCCAGCAGCTCCGGCGCCGACGACTGCGGCGGTAGCTCCACCGCCAGCCGCAGTGGCACCTCCGACGGTGCCTGCTCCTGTGGCAGCTCCAGTAGCGGCGCCTCCGGCAGCACCTCTTGTAGCCAGCGCTCCAGCACCGCCGGCACCCGTCTCTGGCCCGATGACGGCAGCGGATGCGGCGAAGAAGGAACAATAGAAAGCAGCGGATCAAAAAACTTTCGCAGATTTATTCCAGTGTTGTGTTTTCCAGTACCAAATCGCTCCGTTTTCATTACTTTGTAACATGACTACGTGTAACGGTAGCCATTCCCCTCAGTCGGTCATTCGCTAGACAGTTTGCCTGTCCTACTTTGCTCTCTAACGCGAAAATATAAAGTACAATTAGCGCTCCGGTATCCCTATAATGCGGTCCAGCATAGCGAGAAAGAGCCGATGGATGGCGAAATAAATGATGCACCCCTAGCGCATGCTACGGGTCCCATGACGGCAGCGGATGCGGCGAAGAAGGAACAGTAGCAAGCGGCGGTTAAACATACTTTCGCAGATATATTCCTGTGTTATGTTTTGCAGTAACAAATCTCTCTGTTCGTTTACTTGTAAAATGACTCCATGTACCTGTAACCATTACCCTCATTGCGAAACCAGAAGGAATTAACCTTATGACGTCCGAGTCGTTTATTCGCGATGAGAATTTGCCAATCCTACTTTCCTCGCTAACCCGAAAAGATAAAGTACACTTAGTGTTTTGATATCCCCAGAATGAGGTCCATTATTGTTACAAAGAGTCTATGGACAACAAAACAAATGATGATTAAGTTTCTGCCGGTGTTGCTGACTCATCGCTGGCCGTTCTTTTTGTATCTTTTTCTATCGACTAGCCAAAGGTAGGCTTAAATTCATGAAGTTGTTTCTTCTTAAGCTCCACCAAAAGGCATCAGAATGCTTTTGATGCAAATGTCATTTACTTTGGCAGGTTACGCTGACGGCTTGTTTACTATGCGACTTATTCCACACGACGAAGAGCCTGGGTGTTGCGTAACGCTTCGCCAAACTCGCTGTCGGTCGGCTAGAGTCATCCATAGCATGCGACGCCATTAACTGTGCTGGCTGCTGGTTGTTGACGCTGTTTGCAGACGCATAGCGCTGAATTTCGTCACCATCACAAAAATCCTACGAAGCTTGTATTGTTGTCAGGCTCGCTCTTAACATAGGTGTTGTTTAGATAGTTAATTGAGGCCGGTATTTTGCACACTGTGTTCAAGAAAAATTTGGCATGACGATTAATATCATGCCATTCATAGGAGCCAGTCAGCTTCCTTTCCATTTGACACACTTGTGCATTAATCTAGCGCCAACAAGTCGGAGTTGAGGGCGACATGAGGAAATAGAACGAATTGTTTCATTGTCGGCCTATTTTGAGCCAACAATGTTTGCTTATTTTTGCTAGTCATGTACATGAGCTCTCTGAAATTAACGATAAAACATGCTAAACGCTTTGTAAAATTTCTTCCCCGCGAACGTTTAATATGGAATATTCATGTATGGAAGCGTTTGCAGTTAATTCTTTAAGCGAATGTTTTCCTGATGAATTATCGCGCTTATTTCATTAATGTCGTTTGTCTGGTTCGAAATCTCTTTTTAGCACAACTTCAGCAATGTCCAAGCGCCCACACAACCCTCAAGCACCTGCATCCGCATCAGAGGAGCTCATCGAGCTTTTGAAGGCCGCTGCCAACGATGTCGTGCTTCTTCGCGATATTATCGGAAGCAACGACATTGACTCTGTCGCCGCTGCCTTCGCTACGCTGCTCACCGACGGTAGTGCTTCGGCACCGAATGACTCGGCACTCCGAAAGAAGGTTAGCTTTCTGAACTTACGCGAAACGCCTTTAAGGCGCTCTGCATAGAGTGCTCTCGAATTCGGGCCAACCATGGGCAACGGGCACTGCCGGGCCGGGCCTCAATTTCCAGACGTAAGCGGGCCCGGGCCAGGCCAGGCTTACCCGGCTTGATGGTATTCACGCTAGTTCTGGCTGTAACAGTGGGATTTAGGCTCCCAACCGTCCATGCCGTTCGCTGCCAGCGGAGACTTTCGTCGAAGTGGTGTTGTTCGCCGATCGCGACACTCTCGACGCGATGCAGCTCGTCTGCAGCTTCTTGCTCAACTTCATCAAAGAGCGAGAGCTCATGCAGCTGGCCTTGCGGGCCATACCGAAGGTCTACATCGGCAGGTCTCACGAGTGCGTTTGCCTTTACTAAGGGCTACTGCTGAAACAACGAGAGGCCTGTTGTATCTTTTAACTTAGGTCAGGTTTGCATGGAGTCATTGATGCGAAAGGTCATGATATCCTTCTCTTTCCCATTGTAAAGCTACTAGCGGCTGGGCTGCGCTTCGCGCAGTCGCTATCAGGTATTCCATGTACCAATCAGATAACTTGTTCCTAACTGTACGGTTTTACCATATTATTACTTTGTGCAAAACGGACGCTATTTTCTACTGCCGTGAAGCAAACCTTCTACGGCCCGAGTTGGTAAAAAATTGTTCCTTGTAGCTCGCTATGGGCCGCACGCTACGGCGGGACCGCTAGAGCATGAAAAAGCAGGAAACCCGCTGGTGTGCACGCAAATGTTCCATCCTTAACCTATCGGAAATAGGCAACGATAGGAAAATACAGGAAATCCTGTTTTACAAAAATTCATTAAAAAAATCGCCTAAGGCATGGCATCTATCGAGTGTTATAGGAGGTCAAGGTTTTTCAGAGGCTATCGAACAAAAAAACTGTGACCCTGTGTCCGAAGTGTAGTCTCTAGCTAAATAAAGCATCGTACAAAACTGAGAGTTTTTCATGAATTCCTTTGGTATGCGAGCATGAAAGAAGCAACGAAACGGCGACGTTGATGCTATCCCGCCCTCAGAATAGTGACCGTCGAGCGACATTAGAAAATAGTTAGTCACCTGCCCAATTGTGACTCATCGAGATCAGTCGGCGAGAGGCTTGCGCCGATTAATAATGACTCAGTAATGACTCAGTATGTGAGTAAGAATGGCTCAGCAAGCGCAGGAGAAAATCCGAAATTTCAAAAATTCATCAAAAATCGAAACGGTGTCGGATACACGTGAAATTTGAAATTGTTCTACAGTTTTTCAAGGGCTATCTAATGATACCAAATTCGTGTGGGTAGCTCGAATTTTTTTCGCATGGAAAGTACCCTCTCAATTAGCGTTGTATGGATGTTTTAGGAACTACGAAGGCCACCACTGGCTACCGCTCGTCCAGACGGTCCGCAGTCGCGTCGCCGGAAAGGAGCTCGCTCCGAAAAGCCTCCACCACCTGACGTCCTGTCTGCGCATGGCTTTTTGCGAGGCGGTCTGCATCCACCTCTCCTTTGCACCCGGGACAGGCCCCACGCACAGTGAGATTTGCGACATGGTTTTCCATGATTTGGTCGCTCCGAACACGTTCGTCGGCACGCTCACAGTTATGACGCATCTCTGTAGCGTGGAACTGGCCACTCGTAAGTTTTGCAGCACATCAGTGTTTCCACTTTTCGCGAACTTTTGAGCAAGGCTTAAGTCCGAGGTCGTTTTAGGCGGCATCGAGGCGTTCAAGTCGGTGAAGACCGCCAGCATGGAGTGGGACTACGACTTATTCGCAGGCGCAGACTTCTTGGACGTGAGCTTCTTCGTCACTGCGATGCAGCACGGCGTTCGATGCATCGACTTCAAAACGGAGAGCGACACCGACATCCCGGCCGACACAGCTGCCGCGCTTTCGTTCGGATTCGCGGACCCAACGGCCGGCGGTGACCGAAGTTTGCTCGAAGTCGCCTGCGATATCGGACCGGACTTCCTCGAGCAAGTCAAGCAGGTACGACTGTTGGGTTTCGGCTTGAAATGACGCATAACATGAACTTTGTTCGAGCGTATAGCCAGTTCGTAAAAAAGCAAGCCATAACCAGTGATCGGGAACTTGTAGATTGAAATACTCCTTAATGATGAAACGTAACTAATTTTTATAAGCAGTCTCGTTGAGTTAAGCTCAATTAAAACCATAAATAATGTAAATACCCAACACGAAATGTGCATAACAGGTAAAGCGCTAATACATAGAGATAGTCGGCACACCCCGTGACAGGAGCCGTGACGTTAGGGATACCCCGCGACGTGAGCCGTGCCGTGACGGGTAAAAAAGAACCGTGGCGTTATACCAGAAATCACGGCATTTACACTATGACGGCGAATAACGTCACGTCACGGCATTCATGATGAACTTCCCGTGACGGTATGGGAGCGTCCAGAAAGTCTATAATCCTTACAGGTGGCTGGGTGGGGTCCGCCCTTTGATTACATTTGATTACAGGGTGAGGGGATGGGGTCAAGCTTTTGATTACGTAATCACAAGCACTAGGTAAAATGGCCCGACGCCAGGCGCCGTCCGACGAAATTTTGACTATATTTTGCAATTTTTGTCCTAGAATTTAGTTGGTATCGCCTGCGGTGGACCTTTTTTAAACTTATTTTTCAAACGCTTTTAACTGGTTTTTTTGGTTAAAAATGCCAAAAAAGTACTTAAAACTTGCTTTGTACTGCGCATAAAACTCGATTTTACATGTGTAATATTACAGGGTGGGGGGGGGGGGTCCGACCCTTGATTACATTTTGATTACAGGTGGGTGGGTGGGGTAAAAAAAAGCCGATTAATGATTACAGACTTTCTGGACGCTGCCTATTAACGGCGTAACGTCATGGCTCACGTGGCCGACTATCTCTACTACCGTATTTTCACTAATTTTCACCTCCCGACCATCTAATTGTTCCCCCCTCTAATTATCCCCCTACCTAGATGCCGGTTTTTTTTTATTATCTCCCCCCTAATTTCCCCCTCCCGGAGTCCTAAATTATTATTCCGTATTTTCAACCATTTTCTCACTTCAGGTACCACTTTTTACGCTATTCAGGTATTCCGAAGCCTAGTTAATGCATATTTGTGCATAAAATAGACAAAACGGACAGAATAGAAGTCAAAAATGAACGTAATTGGTCAGTTAATTCCCGAAATTTCCCTAAGATTGCGGGAAATATTCGCTATTCCGGCCCGAAATTCTAGAATTTCTTTTATTATCTCACACCCCTTTAATTGTTCCTCCCCTCTAATTTACCCCCGCCCCAAAGGCCGATCATTTTATTTTCCCCCGGGGTAAAAATTAGAGAAAATACGGTAAGTCATGAAAGAGTGGCACTCAAATTTTGCCAAGGAGTCACTGGGTACTACAGACCCTTTAAGTCCTCATTTTTCAGAAAGTCGCTGATCTGGACGAAGCCCGCCACGTCGACTTCACCTTCAAACTGGCCAACATTGGGTGGCAGATCGACTCCACCGGCTTCAAGAAGTACCAGAAGGATGAGGGACGCACTTGGCTCATCAACGACCTCGAGAATCACGTCAACGTGGAGGTCAAGCAGAATGAGAACCTCGTTGAGATTCACGTCTTTTCTTCCGGCTAAAAATGCCCTGGTCATGTGTAATTGCCTTTTTGTTACCGTTGTTTTTTCGAAATAGTTCGACGATAAAGTGAGAGCCCAATATATGTACAGTTTGCTCATGTGGATTGGTCACGAACCGCTCTTTGTCGCGACTCTTGGCATTGAACGTTGTTGTTGATTGTTCTATCTTGCAGCATAACTTCAGCAATGTCCAAGCCACCGCACAACCCTCAAGCACCTGCATCCGCATCCGAGGAGCTCGTCGAGCTTATGAAAGCCGCTGCAAACGATGTCCTTCTTCTGCGCGAAGTTATCGGAAGCAACGACATAGACTCTGTCGCCGCTGCCATTGCTGCGCTGCTTAACGAAGGTAGTGCTTCGGCACCAAATGACTCGGCACTCCGAAAGAAGGTTCGTTTCGACCCTACTCTGCACTATTACCAGAACGGATCTACTACTACCTGAAACATACCTAACAGTCTCGCTTGATGGCGTTCACGCTGTCCTGGCTGCAACTGTGGAATTTAGGCTCCCAACCGTCCGTGCCGTTCGCTGCCAGTGGAGACTTTCGTCGAAGTGGTGCTATTCGCCGATCGCGACACTCTCGACACGATGCAACTCGTCTGCAGCTTCTTGCTCAACTTCATCCGCGAACGGGAGCTCACGCAGCTGCCCTTGCGGGCCATTCCAAAGGTCAACATCGGCAGATCCTTCGAGTAAGCTACTCTCTAATGAGTCAATGATCCTATAAGAATCATAGTGTACCTTACAACTGGTAAAGATCCACACTCGTACTGTATTACGGCCCGTACCGGACGGATGGTGCGGGCCGTAATACGGTAGGGGGCAGTGCGTACCGATTCTCCGATTTTCGGTATGATCTCCGACGCAACTGGGCACGCAATCAATGACCCTGAGTTAAGGCTATGTTTTAGCCGCTACGGAGGCGGCGGCGGTGAGTACTGGCTACCTGTCGCCGAGAAGCTCTGCGATCGCGGCGCGGGAAAGGAGCTCGTTCCGAAGAGTCTTCAGCACCTGGTGTCCTGCTTGCGTCTGGCCTTTTGTGATTCGCTCTTTATCAACCTCGCTGGAGCGCCAGAAGTGGGCGAGCCTTTGAGCATCCTTTTCGGCATGCTCTTCAACGATCTGATCGTCGGGACGCTCACATTTATCAAGTGCTTGTGCGACGTGAACGAGTTGGCTCGTAAGGTTAGTGGTTTGCTGAAGTCCTTACTTGTGGCGAATTTTGAGGAGGTCTAAGTCCGAGCCATGTTATAGGCGGCATCGAAGCATTCAAGTCGGTGAAGACCGTCAGCGTCGAATACGACTGGGACAGCGCGGTCCTAGAACCGTTGGGCGAGAACTTTCTCGTCTCAGCAGCACAGCACGGCGTTCGGCATATCGAGCTCAAACCAGAGAGCCGGATCCGTATCTCGGTCAAGGCAGCCAATGCGCTTTCGTTCGGATTCACGGAGCCAACAGTCGGTGGTGACCGCAGTTTGCTAGGAGTCTCGTGGGTCTTCAACGGAGCGAAATTCCTCGCTCAAGTCAGGCAGGTATGTCTGTCGTATTTAGGCTTGGAAAGATCAGAACTTGAAATGTGTTTGATGCTACAGACGGTTCAAAGAATAATAAGTTTGGGGAGTGAACATGTCCGTATTGGACGGTACCAGGCCTGGAGGTAAGGGGACTGGAATCGTCCTCGGTCATTGGTCTTTATGGTTATCGGATCGGCGTCTCCAGCGAAGTGTCCCACAAATTTCACGCGAAATGTCCCACAAATTTTTAGGGAGGCAGGCCCTTGCTGTGGACGTCGAAACGTCTGATCATATGAGGGAAGCATATGAGACGGATGGCTCCTTAGATAAATAATAGGACTGCATGCGGTAGGTTACAGGACTGGGATGAGCAGGTTGCCGGCACCTACGGCGCCGCGTAGTATATGTCTAAGCCTACGCCTAACACGGTTTAGCTAGTGGGTATTATGACTTTTCTGTACGTAAAATACTAAGCTGGGGTAGGTAAGAGGGTGACGGTACTATGGTTTCGTGTTTGTGGGTCATTTTACATGGAATTTGTGGGTCATTAAAATTTGTGGTACATAAAAATTTGTGGGACATATTCCGTGAAATTTGTGGGACATTTCGCATGAAATTTGTGGTACATAAACATTTGTGGGACATTTCGCATGAAATTTGTGGGACATGTTTGGGTTGTAGGACATTTCGCATGAAATTTGTGGGACAAAAAAATTTGTGGGACATTTCGCATGAAATTTGTGGGACATAAAAATTTGTGGGACATTTCGCGTGAAATTTGTTGGACACATCGCTATTTTGCCATCGGATCGAGTCGCTTTTTTGGGAACCGGAATCGATTTTTGCACTTGGCTCGGGATCGAGGGCTTAGTCCGGGGTACAGTCGATATTTGTTAACTTGTGCTGCATGACAGCGAGCATTGCTTACCACTGGCGGTAGCAAGAACGGGACTCAAATTTAGCCTAATTCCTAAATGTCTTCTCCAAAACACTGTTTTAAGCTTCCGGTTTTCAGAAAGTCGCTGATCTGGACGAAGCCCGCCACGTCGACTTCACCTTCAAACTGGCCAACATTGGGTGGCAGATCGACTCCATCGGCTTCAAGAAGTACCAGAAGGATGAGGGACGCACTTGGCTCATCAACGACCTCGAGAATCACGTCAACGTGGAGGTCAAGCAGAATGAGAACCTCGTTGAGATTCACGTCTTTTCTTCCGGCTAAAATGAGGTGCGCCTAGCACTAATGTTTACTTCTTCTTATTTGTTTTCAGCTAGTTCCGGAATAAAGTGGTCGTAAAATTGAATGCCCCAACAAATCACCGCAATTTGCAGTTTAACAGCTTTATTNTGGGTCCAGTTTTCACGGTTCTTGCCGGCACATTTGGTCGGTGTATTGCCGTCTTTCCAGTTCTAAATTCTTTGAACTATAAATATTTTACTTAATTAGGAATTTAGTTTATTATAATTATTAAATAATTATTGTTTTAATTAAAATTGGTTAATATAAACTGACCCTTATTTTAATTAATTGTTAGCTAATTTTCAAAGTTCTAGATTAATTTTCGATTTTTTGGTTAAAATTAATTAATCAAATTAATTAACTAGTTTGTAATTACCAAAAGGCTTTTTTATTGAAACTGCGCTTTGTGTGAACCACAGACCGAGAACTTCATCTTGCTGTTGTCCAGCCAGGTCCACCGGCAAGGCGCATCTTCGACGGCGTACAGACCAATCCAAAAGCTCGTGAAGTTGGAATGGAATGCGTGTGCCATGGCTAAATCAGTGCACAAGAATGAAACTTCGTCGTCTTGCCCGCTACGGAGTTGGAGCTCATCCGATAGCGGGTTCGCTATAGCATACGTGAGGAGACCCTTCGACAACAAACGACCTTCTAAGCCAAACAAAATTTCGAATTTTGCATGCATGAAAACCCCCTAAGAAAATATAGCTGACAAATTCTCATTCTTGTGTACGCAGTAGCATGTAAGCATAAATTTCGACGGTCCATAACTTTGCCCATTTGTGCCCAATCAACGTGGATCGTCAGTGTTTACCAACATTTTCGATCCCTACCAGAATCGTTTAGCGAAGTTTGTTGAGATATACCAGCCCTAGAGTGCATAAGGATACTTACTGGACAAAAATGTGCTTGCCTCGGCGCTTGGAACGGAAACGAGATGTCCGCCATAGCTTTCGCAAGTCGTCTTGGCATCGTCGAAGCTCAGTGGCTCCGTGATCTAAAAAGTTCGAGCATGACAACGCTCGTCATTTCGCGATGTTTGTCAACGCTTAGGTTGTTCATTATGCCTAGATTTTGGGACGCCAAGACTATGAAATTTCAGTTCTATTTTCTTGAAGTGACTTAGCGATCGTCCCCTGAGCTAAGTGAGCATACGTACTCATAGGTATGTCCCCCCCCCCCCGGAGACACTTCCAGGAGGCCCTACTCACGTCATCTTCTCACGGTTTGAAGACGCTCAGTGAGCAAAATAGAAGGGCTAGAGGGCGTCGCATACTTTTGCTTCCTTTAACTTACATTGTGACACATGTACGTCGCGTCGCTGTACTGCCATCCCGGCAGGCAGTTCCTCGACACCCTACCATTGTCGGAGTTCCTGTCGCCATCGTCCTCCACGGTCTCTGTCCGATGGTACGGTGCAAATGCAGGGAAGACGCCTGGAACATGGAAGGCTCAACCAGTGTCCGCTGGTCGAGTTGATCGCTAAGCAGCTGCCTTCCGCGTCGTACAGCACCGGTTGATCTGCGAAATGCTGCTTTTTGGAGGGGAATAGGTGTCAAGAAGTGGTATTTCGATAGTAATTTACAAGAAAATAGTGTCCTTATTTTTATAATTTTCTTTTTAAATAAACATAATGTCTGCAATAATTACTTTGTAAACTAAGTTTTGTAATAAATAGCTTCGAAAAGAACGACGGGTTTCCAGCGTACCCTTGCCCCAGTTCGTGTAGCTCGGCGTCGTTCCATTTTGCCATCGCCAGATTTTAGCGTTGTCAGCGCGTCCGCCAAGCCAGTAGGATTCCTCTTCGTAGCGAATATTTGGTAGAACGAGGAGGAACGCGTTCGAGCGATCGTTGTTGGGAGACGCTAGGCGTCCACCGCGTTCGGCACACTTTTCCTGGGCAAACAGTTGTACACGGTGAGGATTTTCATAGCAGCGGAGCGAAAGCATACTGACATGTAGGTCGTTAGACGCATACACATTTGATTGTTATCTTCTCGTATAGTGACACACGTCATGGCCTACGGTGACTTAGATGGGTTTGCTTTGATTTCCCATCGTGCGACCTGTTTGACCAAACACTTTAGATTTTTTCCCAAAATTGTTGGCCATGAAACTTAAAATTTAACGATCTCTACTAGGTCCTTGCACAAAGGGGTTTCAAGACTCCCTACCCCCCCCCCCCTCCCCATCCGCTGCCACACCCGTGCCCAAACCGACGCCATTTTGCCCCGCTCTGCCGCTAGTTTGACCACTCGGTTTCTATATCAGCGCAACTTTACAGATGCCGCTTGCCAGACGGCCGTCGTATCCGAGTCGTAGAAGTAACATTCGTCGGACAGAAGCCCCTCTACAGTTCCCGGCGGGCAGTGCGCACTTGTGGCCATCGCTGCGCAAGTGACAACATAAACGACAAGAAGCATGCGAAACTCCATCCGATCAGGCGATTCAAGGCGACCGGGCATTCGTCAATGATGTGATGATTGACGAACGGCTGACTTCGTCGTTATGTGCGCATTCATTTGCCTCATTCTCGCGTCAGTTCACTGCCGTAAGCCGATAGACGTGTTTGTAAGCCGCTTACGAGCAACGAAAAGGCATACGCGTGCCATTATTTCAGCGGGCGCCAGGCCTTAACATCGATGATAAGGAATCGTAGGCACGAAATACCCTCCGAACCTAGGATCAGACCTAAGCGATAATCGGAACCGACATCGGTAAGGTCGGCATCGGTTCGCAAGACCGATTTCATAGACTCATGTCGCTTGTTTTCTCATCCTACTGGAAGCCACACCGACGTAATTCAATCGAAAATTTGACAGTTTCAATTTCCGACTATCCGGCTTCAGTATCTATTTGGGCTAGTAGCTAGACCTGGATAAGCACTGCGGATGATTACACTGAATGCGAATGCCGATTATGCCAAGTTCTGCATGCAGAGTAGTTTCACATGAGCGGCACGCCCTTCGTAGCCTACGAAGTCGGGAGCATGACTATCAGACATACCTATGCAGTTGGCCTACCAGCCGAGGCCCGGGCCGTATTGGGGGG
>JNEY01000242.1:139114-168826 GCA_020875895.1 Aphelenchus avenae
CCCCCCCCCCGTACCGTACTCCGTACCGTACTAGCACCCCCCGTACCGCACTCCGTACCGTACTGACACCCCCGTACCGTACTCCATACCTCACCAGTACGGCGCAGTACGGTACGGTACGGAGTACGGCGCCGTAATACGGTAATAAAAAATTAGACACTTTCGGGCTTTTCGCAGGTAAAACGGAACATTTGGACAGTTAACACTAATGCCAGCGACAATAAGCGTTGTAAATAGTGTAAGATACAAGTGCGTGCCCGTAATTCTTGACGAAATTTTTCGTATTTTGGTTAAAGATGCCCAAAATTTGCTCGATTTCGGCTAAACATGGGCATTTTTTGGCCTGCAGTACGGTACGGTACGGAATACGGTACGGCCGTCCAAGTATAACATGTCCCACAACAGTGACAGTAATAGCGCGTCTCTTTGGAGGGATTCGTGCGCCTCTAAGCCGTACGATGCCAGACAGAAAAGCTTCATTTTAGAACGAGACCTTTTCATAGACGACGTTTTTCGCAAGGAGTTCGTCGACAAAGTTCTGCTCGAGCTCCACCGACACTACAAGTCGACCTATCTGAACTTTGCCGAACGACTGGGAACCCTAATGTCTTTAATCGGGGAGTTCCACGTAAGCAAGTCCAACAAGCGAAGTCATTGTTTGAAAGACACAGCGTATTTTAGGCCGTATTCCGTTCAAGGGAACACTTCGACACGGTGGCCAGCTTCTACAGGGACGACACGGCAAGCACCGGACTCACGCCGGACGAACAAGCCATCCTCGACTTTAACAATCCTCAGAGATCAATCAAACTCGAGTTTTGACAGCAATAAATGCTTCAAGCCTACAGGATTGTAGTAAACGGAGATTGATAATCTTGCCCAGTGAGGTGTCGCATGAACAAATTTTTCGAAGCCATTACCGTCCGGAAATGTCCAGTCAGTGGGGAGCATTGGTTTCACGTAGCTTTTGACCGGCTATCGCACGAGTATTAAACGTGTGCGGGAAGCTAAAGTCACAGACTGAAGCGCTTTAGGGAAGCGTTACGGGGTCCAACCAGCCAGGGAAGTGCAGTTATGTGCGGGGGGGGGCAAACTTGGGACTAGTCAAGGGCGGTGCGAAGAAGGGGGGGACCAAGACCCAAGACAGGGCAAGCGCTGTTTGGACACACTCGCAGGTCAATGTCTCAGTGGTTGTAGTCAATTTTTCGACGAATCTTTGACCGCTAAGTCTAAAATTCGCTCCGGTCGCCCCTGCGGCGGGCTAATTAGGTATGGAACATTCTGAAAACGCTGTTGCAACCTACTTATGGAGACGAGCTTCTCCAGGGACGTCACGGCCGGTCTCACGCCGGATGAACAAGCTATCCTCGAATTTAACAATCCTCAGAGACCGATCAAGCGGGAGTTCTCTAAGTGTCAGGAGTATAGTCGACAACAATAAATATCTCGTGCTGGCGTTTGAGAAAAAGAAAAAAATTTCGTTTCTCGGAAGTATCTCCAAAAATGTAATATTTAAATATTACATGTAATAACGGTGGGGTGCGGGTCGCCGCATGCTTGCATTTGACTAAGCATGCTATAAAGTTCTAGAATCGACGTAATAATACTTCCTTGGAAGGAACTGTTGTTCTTAGCAACCATAAAAGTGCACGCAAGTATTTTGGAGAATAGAAATATCAGTGGAAGATGAGTATTTCAGTTTTCTTCTCATTGCTCGGAATTCAGATCCTTGCAGAAGAACAACGTTTGATTACGTCCATGAAAGTACAAGAGACATGATGCACGAATGCGTATGCATGCAAGTACAAGCCTACACGCAGGTCAAAAAGGCACTCAGGATGAGTTCAACGGCTCTGGTGAAACGGAAACAGAGGAAACGGCTTCATTTCCACCCCACCCGAGCTGCGAGTGTTCATTTGCCGCCGCGTACTACCCTCCGTCGTCCATCGAAACGCGTGTGCGTAATCGCATTAGTGTTTCCGCGTGACGCGGCGACCTTCGCGTGCGATGTGCGACGTAATTTGGCGAAATGGGTTTCACCGGTTTCCCACTTTATTGCCGGGTGTGCAATTGTTCCCAAGCTTGACGCCGTGCACTCTCTGTGTACCCTCCTTGACTTCCGAGCACCGCTCGAAATGTCCGGCGTGGCAGCTGTTAAGACTAATCGATTCAAGCGGGGCATCAGGGCTTAGTCTCGCCTCGTCGGTTTTAGCAGTGTTTTTCCACTCCCGCTTTTTCCCAACAACTACCACTACCACCCAAACTACCGCTACCAATATACTACCAATTAAAGCCGAAAATTAACCAATACACTACCGCTACCAGCCGCATACCAAAATCGGGGCTTTTATTGGCGCAGCCGAGAAAAATCTACGCGTTAGGTGGTGGTTTAAGCAAGCCGTCGATGAAGTAAGTGAGTGCGCGCCGGAGATTAAAGTTGTGTGTGATGAACTTGCCCGACGCAGGCGATACCAGCGACGTTTTACATATGCCTCACTGGAATGGCCTAAAGGAAGTGCTTGGTCCCCTCTTTGGTTGGCAAAAAAGTGAGAGTTTTTGAGGTAGTGCAACAAAAACTACCACTACTAACACACTTCCGTTGAAGCCAAAATTAACCAATACACTACCACTGCCGTTGACTGGTAGTGGCAGTGGTTGTTGTTGTGGTAGCCGTAGTTCAAAAACGTTGGTTTTTAGCTTTTCTTCTGAGGCTAAGGCAACCTGATCCTGCAACTACTCGGTTCAACGAATTTATGGCGCTTTGTAATTGCTCCTTCTGTTACCTGATAAGAAAATTGCTGCGAAAAGTGAATTCTTTGATTTTTCTTTGAAAGTCATGTTTTGTGTTTCGTTCGCCGCAAATAGAAACAGAGGCGTGTCAAAATTCGGGAGGATTAACGAATGCGTGACCACTGACGTGAGTGTGGCTTTCCTCCAAGCCAAGCGCGTTTCACATGACAACGGGCAAATCGTTTCCGAAATGTTCGTTTGGCCGTGTTTGGCTTTCGCAGCGGTTATGTTAAGTGCACAAGACCCGTCAACTTGCAGGTCGCTGTTGTATGATCTGTGACGCGCATTAGATGTTGTACGTTCGCATGAAACACGTTGGTTTGTCTGGCCTGTATAGGGTCCGTGGGTAGTTTGTAAAGGCCCTAAGGCGACTCTTGCGGTCAGCAAAGGATACTGCCCAGAATTTCTCGAGATCGTTGAAGTTCGTCAGACCGATGCTTTTTAGCAAACACACATGTGTTCTGCCAGCTCCTGACGTTTCCCGAAGGGTACATATACCCTCCGCGGGAAACCCCAGTGATTTTGTCTACCGTTTTAACGCGTTTACCGTCCTCTATGCGTCCTGTCACAAGTTACTTTTTATAGCTGCCCTATGAAGCTGGAAATCGACCATGCGTTTCAGTGTTTAGTGTGTGGACGACGCACCACTTACAAGCACTATGGAGCAATCGTGTGCAACAGCTGCGCCTGTAAGTGTCTACCGAGCTGTTTTATTGAAGTGCTTCGCCACGACGTTTAGCATTCTTCCGGCGGACGGTTAGCCACGCTCTTTCGTACAAATGCACTTGCCGTCTACCGTTTCTTCGGAAGAAGAAAGGTGAGCGGGAGGATTTGAGCAACTGAAGCGAGAAAAAAGTGCGACCTTGCGTATCGCTTGCCTTGCGTGAATGCCGTCGCCGGGGCTGCGACGCAAAATTGCTTGTGGCCTTCCAGGGCGGCCGTCCCGGAAAGCTGCTATTGCCCTTCTTAGCTATTAACGATCAATGTTTTTAGGGTGTCGGCACTGCCGGTTTGAACGATGCTTGCGATCAGGAATGGAGTCCTCAGGTTTGTCAAGTTTTTCCTTACAGTCTACCTAGTCTACCCTCTTTCAGAGGTGAAGGCGGTCAAGCCCCTCGAAATGCCTCCGCAAAGCTCGGATGACACGCTGCTTTCGACGGCGCTCGTCTGTCGAAACCGGCTCTACGTGGAACGCGGCGTTCTGCTGAGCAAGATCGACGCCAAATATCGTACAGAAATGGGACCTTCGGCGTCTCGGACGTTTGAGCAGCTCAGTCTTGTGGAGTTTCAAGTGTTGTCGACCTTCTGCAGCGACTACCTCAAGTCCTTCCGCTACTTCAAGCCGACCGCAACGCCTGTACGTACCTTTTGGCCATAATGAACCAATATTTTTCGACGAATTCCACGCGTTTCATACCCGATTTCTCACTAACCAATTTTCCTGTCCTTGTCCCATAACGAATCGTTTCATCCCTCTATCGAGCCCCTTGACGCATGCGATACCGCTAGACGTATGCGTGACCAAATGCCTATAGCGGCATCGCATATTTCCAACCTTGAAAGATCTTGACTTTTAATGAAACAACTTTACTTTGGACCTCGGGGGCCGGGGGGGGGGGGTCGCCTTGTAACGGACCCGCGTGCGCCCTTTTTGAGAGACCCCCCAATGCAAGAACCACGGCTTCTTGCGGGCAGAGAACAAAACACGCCGTTTATGCAACGACTTTAGAGCACAATGTCGCGCCGTTTGTTCAACGTTTGGACTCTCCTGGAGCAGCTCCTCGCGACAATGCGCTACGCGCAGAAGGCGATGTGCTTTCAGGACTACACGACGCCGCTGCCCGCCGACTACGCCGCTCTCCATCAGATGTTTCAAAAGTCAGCATGGATCAACGACGCGGATGGGATGGCAAAGTACGAATTTCACGTGAACACATTGATTTACTAAACCGGCTTTAGATTCACTCTTCAGATCTGTGTGGAGACAATCGATGCTGGGAAATGTTTCCGCCGAGCCGCCCTAGACGAGAGAGAACTTGTCGCGTTTCTGCATCTTCTCGTCGCCCATTACGGTATGCATAGCAATGGTATGAACCGAGCTTTATCAGGTGCCGTCGTGGGCGCGGGAGATATTGGATACTCGCGGCGAGCTATTCAAGGGAAAAATTCCCCAGAACTCCCAACTCCCTAATCTCTGGCGAAACCTTTTTGAAGATGAAATCTTGGAAGAATTTTTGTCAGCTAAGCCCTAAATTTGCTCTGGCGGCGTCTGCGCCGGTCTACATTGGGTTTAGATAATCAAGAGGCAGTTTGAATCCACCCGGGCGCCAATACTGGAGACTCTGAGAAAAGTACCTTGGGGGTCCTAGGCATCTTTAGGTAAGGTGTACCAAGGCATCTCACCTAGGCCCACCAATCCCCCTAAATTCTGGACTGGGTACGCCCCTGAGATGCAATTCAGTGATTCAGAACGAGAATCCTTCGTCGACGACGTTGCTCGCAAGGAGTTCGTCGATAAAGTCCTTCGCGAACTGTATCGACACCCTACTCGGGGATTTCCACGTAAGCAGTTTCTAAGGCAGAGACGTTCCGCAACGCTCCGCCTTAATTCTACTTCAGGCCTTGAACGCATCGAGAGAGCATATCGACACTGTGCTCAGCTTCTTCAGGGACGACCCCGTAGGCATCACCCCGCACGAGCAAGCCGTCCTCGACTTCAATGACCCTCGGAGATCAGTCAAACTCGAATTTTCCAATTATGAGGCTGCTCACCGAAAACAATAAATGTTAATCGGCAGCGCGACTCTAATGAGGGGAGAGGGGGGAGGGAATAGCGCGGCCATGGGCACCGGTCTCAAAATTTTGGGCCCGTCCCACGGGCCTTGACCTAACGCCCGTGCCTAAGGCCTAAGGCCATAAATGCGTGTTTAAGCGAAATTTTGGAGCACGTGGGGCTTTTTTGGGATGGACATTGGTCGAAATCCCCAAAATAATAGATTTTTGCATGAGACACCGTCTTCTGACGAGCCTGTCCGAGCCTTTCTGGGCCTGTGCGACGAGACTCGGGCGGGCCGGGCACCGTGTTTAGTTTACAGAAAGACCCCAGGCCGCCGGGCCTTGACCCGGTTGCCCATGGCTGTATTAACTAATAGTGCCCGCCCCTAGTAGCGGCCCCTTCCCGTAATAGTGCCCACCCCCGTTTGGGGGCTCAAAAATATTGAATTTATGCCCTTAGGTGCTTTGTTTTGACGTATTATGCATAGTTATGACTGTCTGAAATCAAGTCAAAAAAGAAAAAAATCCGCAAACAACAGGTACGTTTATGAGGCAAGCGTTCGGCCTGGGTGTGTGCGAGAATGATAAGCCTCAGAACTCAGCCTTCGCCACCGCGCACTACCAACCGTCCGGCAGTCGTGCGTCAAAATCGTGTTAGCGTTTCCGCGTGCGACGTCCGACGTAATTTCCCGAAATGTGTCTCACCGGTCACCACTTTATTGCTGGATGCGAGCTAATGCAGTAATCATCCAGAAACAACGCGTACGGGATGCAAACGTGCCAACTGCTTAATCACCAAAAATGGCTATTTGGCAGCTCAAATGGCTAAAATGGCTTTGCGAAAGGATTGCAAAATTGCCACTAAATCCCCGACGGCTATGAATCATCGTTATCATACTGTAAACGAAAAACTGCTAAAATCGTTTTAGGAGGAACCTGGGTATAGCAGCCCTAGCGTCCTACTTCACATTTGTGCATTTCTTACTTGATGTCCGTCGTTGTGCGGGCGCTTGTTAAGACCTGTCGGTCGTTTTCTCTTAGATCTTTGAATGTAGAGCGAGCGACCGCTAAATACCTTATTGATATCGACGACGCGATTCAAAGGTTTAGAGAGATAGAGTCTTTTATAGACGACGATGCTCGCAAGGAGTTAGTCAACAGAGTCCAGAGCGAACTCCGTCGACACTACAAAACAACCTACCCCAACTTCGCCGAAAGACTACGATAACGTGCTAACTCGGGGATTTCCACATAGCAAGTTCTACAAACAGAGACATCGTTCGTCAAAATCAGGAAACTTCGTAGAAGGCTCAAAAGCCAGGCTTGTCTGCGAAATCAGGAGATATGTCCCCATGTCCCCTGCGCGGAAATTCCTATTAGCGACACCCATGTGGCCGTTCGAAAGTTTTACGGAGTACACGTCGTAACATTTGTCCATTTTGTACCAGGGATGCGGGTCTCGGTCTCGGTCTCGAAAACCGAGACTCTGGGGGGGGGGGGGTCTGGTCTCGTTCTCGGTCATGAGGAAAATCCGATGGTCTCGGTCTCGGTCATGAGAAATAAAAAAGGCCAAAATGGTCCGCCGCTAGGCTCCGACATACGAACTTTTCACTATATTTCTCTAAATTTCATCCAAAATTTCGTTGGTGTCGCCTGTGGCGGGACAATTTTAGCCGAATTTCTTACATTTTTGACCGCGGTGGGGCGCTTTTGGGTTTAAAATATTTCAGGTCTCGGTCTCGGTCAGTCAAATTTCATCCCGCAGCCCTGTTTTGTACATGTACATAATTTGCCTGCCATGCCTAAGTTTGTTGTGGTTCTTATTTTAAGAAGTTCAGCGTTAAGGAGATGACTTCATTTCCATCCCGCGCGGGCGTCGAGACCGAAACGACCCGCTGCACGCTCAGCACTGTTCTTTACGCGGAAGTACTTTGACGCGGCGTACCGCCGTCCATCGTCCAAACGCGCGAGTGATGCGTAATCGGGTTAGCGTTTCCGCGTGACGCGGCGACCTTCGCAGTGCGGTATCCGACGTAATTTGGCGAAATGGGTTTCACCGGTTTCCCCACTTTATTGCCGGACGTGCCATTGTTCCATTACATGATAGCGGTGCGTTCATTCCTCACGTTTTCATTGCTTCCCGAGCACTCCTCCAAGTGTCGGTTCGATGAAGGCGACAACTGTTCTTGAAGATTAATCGGTTCGAGCGGAATTCCCGTACTGACTTCTCGCCTCCTCGACTTTAGCTTTTCCTGTTGCTAAGGCAACCTGACCTACAACTATTCGCTTGAAATGAATATATGCCGCTTTGTAGTTGCTCGTTCTCATTTGATAATAAACCTGCTAGGAAAAGTGGCTTCTTTGATTTCTTTTCGCGTTTTTGGTATGTTCGAGCGCGCAAATAAAAACAGAGGCGTGTCAAGCCCTTCCTTCGGGAAGGATTAACAGATGCATGACCAATGACGTGAGTATGGCTTACCTCCAAGCCAAGCGTGTTTCATGTGACAGCGGGCAAATGGTTTCCGGCTATCTCCGCGGTTTTATTACGTGCAGAAGGCACGTCAGTGCGCCTGCTACTCGCGCTCTTCATCGGCCCAGGGAGAACCTGTCGAATTTTGTACAGCTTAGACATTTCACGAGCCCTTACAAGCGTGTTTATCCGTCCTTTTTGCTTTCTGCTCCAAATCGATGCTTTTTACAGCCGCCAGATGAAGCTGGAAATCGACCATGCGTTCAAGTGTTTAGTGTGTGGACACCGCACCACTTACAAGCACTACGGAGCAGTGGTCTGCAACAGCTGCGCCTGTAAGCACTGCTAACGGTCTACATATTGTCTTGCCGTGCTGTAACCGAGACGTTTAGCATTCTTCCGGCGGACGGTGAGCCACGCTCTTTCGTACAAATGCACGTGTCGACTGCCCTTTCTCCGGAAGAAGAAAGGTGAGCGGGAAGATTGGCGCCAGTTGGAACCAGAAAAAAGATGCTACCCAGCGTATCGCTTGCCTTGCATGAATGCCGTTGCCCTTGCTGTGAGACCAAGGTGCTTCTGGACTTCCAGGCGGCCGTCCCGAAAAGCCACCATTGTACTTCACACTTATTACCCATTAATGTTTTAGGTTGCCGGCACTGCCGGTTTGAGCGGTGCTTGCGGTCAGGAATGGAATCATCAGGTACGTCGAGTTCTTTCCTTACAGTCGGCCTGGAGACCCTCTTGCAGAGGTAAAGGCCGTAAAACCGCTGGAAATGCCTCCGCAAAGTTCGGATGACGCGCTGCTTTCGACGGCGCTCGCGTGTCGAAACCGGCTCTACGTCGAGCGTGGCGTTTTACTGAGCAAGATCGACGCGAAGTATCGCGCGGAAATGGGTCCATCAGCGTCCCGAACGTTTGAGCAGATCTGCCTCGTTGAGAGTGAAGTATTGTCGACCTTCTGCAACGACTACCTCAAGTCCTTCTGTTACTTTAAACCAACTGCGACGCCGGTAAGTACCTACTCCGCAGCGCAGCCCTCCCGCCTTAGTGTCTAGTACATCTATCCCACAACCGAAACATCTGGTGAGGGAACAGGCGCTCTTAGACACTACCTTTTTTGCTATCATCCAACCAGAGGCACGGCATCATAACTTTGGCTTCCTGCGATCACGACATACACCTTTTAAGATAACGTCTTTAGAGCACCATGTCCCGCCAGTTCTCCCCCGCTTGGACGCTGCTGGAACAGCTCCTTGCGACCATGCGCTACGCGCAGAATGCGTTGTGCTTCCAGGACTACACGACGCCTCTGCCCGCCGACTACGCCGTCCTGCACCGGTTCTTTCAGCAGATAACGTGGATCAGCGACGCACAGGGAATGGCGAAGTACTCTTTCATGCGAAACTTTGTTCGACTCTGTAGGCTTTAGATGCACGCTCCAGCATTGTCTGGACATGATCGACGCCGGGAAAAGCTTTCGACGAGCCACACTGGACGAGAGAGAGCTTATAGCGTTTCTGCACCTTATCGTCGCCCATTATGGTGAGCCGTATCAGCAGCAAACAAAAACTGACGATGCTCGTGGGACGCTACTTGCATGCGCCGAGTTGTCCCGCAGCCAAGGGCACTCATGTTTTTATAGCTGTCTGAAATCTGCATTAACAACAATCCCCCAAATATAAACAGAAATGTCTTTCGTTTTCAGAACAAGCACATGAAGCATTTTTGATTTGACTAAAAACCCAAAGGACTCCCCTTTGGTGTGCTTAGGCTGTAGGGAACAACCTCAGGCTAAGCGTTTTACAGCGGCTAAGTAATTTTTATCGTCGGTGATTCCCTCTCGTCCCCGAAAAGTTTCCTTTCACTCGGAAACCTGCATTAGTCATAGCGCTAGCGCGTGCATTGTAGCGCTAACGTATACTTAGACGACCGTACCGTAATGCATACCGTATTCTACGGTACGGAGTACAGTACGGGGGTCACGGTCAGTACGGAGTACGGTACGGCATGATTTTCTTGTTAAAAATGCACTAGTACGGCAGTACGGTACGGCCGTACTACGGCCGTACCGTATTCCGTACCGTATCATACGGTACGGAGTACGGTACGGGGAGGGTCAGTACGGTACGGAGTACGGTACGGGGAGTGTCGCGTCGAAGTATACGCTAACGCATGCGTCTTGGCATCTTCATAGCGCTACTGCGTGTGTATTAGCGGCTAGGTACTCTGCCTCGTAGCGCCACCGCACTTTTGCCATATGCTAAAGTTCCTCGCAGCCAGGGAACCTCGACGAAAGTTACGCTTTTTGGCCTAACTGAATGTGCTTTAGAGCGAGAAATCTTCATCGACGACATTGTTCGCAAGGAGTTCGTCGACCGAGTCCTGCGAGAACTCCACCGGCATTACAAATCTACCTACCTAAGTTTCGCCGAAAGACTAGGGACCCTGATGTCCATTCTCGGCGAATTCCACGTAAGCGAGTCGTTCACGTAAAGAAATTTATGACAATCATCGTCATAATGTCAATCTTAGGCCGCGTACCGATCAATGGAACACTTCGACACCGTCGCGAGCTTATATAGGGAAGACCCGGCAGTCATCGGCCTCACGCCGGATGAGCAAGCCATCCTCGACTTTGGCAATCCGCAGAGATCAATCAAACTAGAGTTTTGAAATTATCCAGATGAGTAGACAACGGTAATAAAATATACCAGGCAGCAAGACCTGATGTTTTCGCAAAGCGCAGTGGCACTCTTGTCGAGTGAGGCTGGAGAGCCGGGCTATGCTCAAGTCAGAAAGAGCTGAAAAAGTCTGCCATTGCATACCGAGCTCTGGACAAAAACTCGTCTGGGCGGTGGGATGGGTGCAACTGATCGGTGGAAAAACTCGATGGGAAGTTTGGAATTTATTGCGGAATCGCTCGATTTTCGACCCAAAAATTTCATAATGGCTGTCTTTTGAAACGAATGGCACGACTGTATGGAGCACTGTTCCGGTCTCCCAGCGCTCCTTGTATTTTGTATAACCGCATCGGACTGCATCGCATCTACCTATGTGGGTTCGCACCGATTTGACATCTTCATTGCATCGCGACGCTTGTGTTTGCGCATCACGTACTCCCCGTCGGAATCGTTTGGTAACATTACAAGGTTCAAGTGCAATCTTACCTAAAGAGTCACAATTTTCTCCGGATTCGTGCGTTATTTTTCGACTTTTTATCTGTTTACTCTGACCCTTTTTTATATACCGACCTTTTTATTTTCTTTCTGCTCAGAGTTTCTGTGAAAGGCAGCTAAGCGTGCTAAGAAACCCTCACAGCAAGAGCACCACATCACTGGAAGGATTCTCTTCCGCACGCGAATTGTTGCGTCCTTACGTAGAACCGTCCGTCGCTTTACAACAAATGGTTCGGTTTGCGGAAACGGCCACAAAAACGCACGCACTGCCTTGGTTATGTGATCCTCCAAGTCTTTCATGCATCGTTTCTTTATTCGAGTACTTGCCGGAAGAATATCAACCATGAATCGGATACCCCTGCGCAGCATACATAAGGACGCACAAAAGGCCAACACAGCGGGCCCCGTTGAAACGGCCATTGCCGTGGTATTTGCCGTCATAGCAGAGCGTACCCCAACATCCCACTCGGTAGCCGCCATTTGCGTACACGTAGTTGTTGTAGCCGTTGTTGTGCCCGTTGTAGTACGCCGGACTGTAGTAGTTCGGGTATTGATTGTGGTAGTTGTAATTGTTGTTGTAACCCGAGTAGTAGCGGCCGTAGCCGTTGTTGTGGTAGCTGCCGTAGTAAGCCGGGTACCCGTAGCCGTACCATTGCCGTCTGCGACGTTCGGTTCGGCTAAACATGTCGACCAGGATTTAACGTCGGTGGACGCCGTGGGCTGTTCGATCAGTTACGCAATAGAGCTGAGAAAGAACCGAAGATGGAATCGACCTTTTTAATCGAAAATCGAATTCAGTCCAAAAGAATGAGTCTACTGAGAACCTTTCCGACAGTTCCCTTGGCGAGACCGTCGAAGTTTTGAGCGAAAATTTGATGTTTTTGGTGAAAATTTGCTCTGGCGGCACCTGACGGCGATCTTCGTTATCAAATCGGCTATAGTATTCGTTATCATTTTAGGGGGGATTGGAATCGGTTCCGATCCCGGGCGCAGACCTAGTATGTATCGCAGATCTGCCGAAAGCCCGGTTATTTATGTCTACGCTGATGGCATGGGTAAATCCGCGGTAACCGTTGATCGGGTAAAAAAAAACGGTGACGATCCGATTTCGAAATTCTGCACGGATTCTATGCAACTTACTTGTCACTCACATGCTCTTCCGACGCTCTCGCACTACCGAGATCGGCCTTGACCGTTGTCCCATTTGAGCTTATGAGTTCAGCGTTTTCTGCCGGGACCAGCGTCGGTGAACCAGCCTCCTCAAGTGCCACGCTGGCCATCGCTCGCGCAAAAAGGAGACAGAGTCCTATAGTGGTGGGCCATCGCAGCGTTGACATGGCACTCGGCCAGTGAATTGTCTACGACAACCTGCCCTTCTTGCAGGTTTTTAAGCATCCGTTTCGAACAGCTCGGTGCCATGTTACAGCTACGAACGGCCTCGAAAATTTGGTTGTCCTGCTGAAGGAGTTCGCTGAACTGTACAGGTCCATTAGGTAGCAATGGTACGATTGGTACGATATCGCTCTTGCGCGCACCGCCGGTGCACTTTCTCCGACCAGAGCAGAAATTCCAGATCAAACTTCCGCTCCGATTCAAAACAAATGCGAGATTCACGATTTCGTCACGCTAACTAACCAGTTCCGTTTTCTTCTCCAGACCTTCTGGGTTGCACGTGTGCGCACAGCACTCAAGTCGCTAGAGGTTTCAGCATTAGGAGAGTCCGTGGTAGCAACATAGTTCTCGAAGCAAATGTCGCCGCTAAGTAGCGGATCGTTTAAGTAGTTTAAATACGTAACAAGTGAAATGGCAACAGTGTTTGTACGAAATCGCCCAACGGGAATTTTGGATCTTCGATTTTTTTGTCAGAGTCGTAAATAAGTAGCAAGCGACAAGTGGTCTTGATTGCTTTCGTTCACTCGAACTTTAACGCCGGCGTCACTCGCTTCCGTCTGCAAGGCGGGTAAACAAGCGGCTTGTCCGCGACAAGCTCGCTCAGTAAATCCACGTGCTCCTAGTGCACGCGGGAGATCGGCTCGCAAGCAATCGAGCCGCCCTGGAAAACAAGAAGTTAACATCAAAACATGGTGCATTTGACCTGCCTTTGTCTAGACCTCGTCGTTTTGATATCTGGCCAGCGGATGGATCACGTTTTTACGTGCTCTCTGTTATTTATATTCATGATAATTAGGTAATGTCTTTTAACCCTGGGCACGGGTCGCAAATACCGAACCCGCCCGCTGGTCTCGCCGGCGGACCCGGACCCGACCCGCGGGTCCCACGGGACCAGGCAGGTCGGGCCCGGACCCGCGGACCCGAGAGACCCGCCAATGGAAAGCACTTATCGACAAGCTATTTTTGAGGGAATTTTCGTCAACTTTTCGTCAAATCTGATGAAAATTTTAACACTACAGGTCCGTCCGGGTCCCTGGTCCGAGTCTGGCACTCTCGGATCCGGACCCGGATCCGCCAACATCGTCGAAAACGGGACCCGGCCCGGACCCGGACCCGCGGGTCTGGACCCGTGTGCCCAGGGTTAATGTCTTTACGGGCGAACATTTCTTGTAGGTGTCAAATATCTTATACCTGTCCTAATAAATTTCCCTTCTTTTGGGTGTGATTTTTCGGGGTGTGTCCTCTTACGTGCCCGTGATGATTGTGGTAGTTGGTTATGAGCCATCTCCCGTTTTGCGCTTGCCACGAGGCTAAAATTGTTTGCGTGTTGTCTCTTAAGAAACTTAAAGTCTTGACCGGGCATTTTCTTCCTCGTCACAATTCTGTTTCAGATGCACTACCCTTCCGCGATAATGTGCCCGATGTGCAAAGGAGACGGATACCGTCTTGTTGACGAGGAGACTCAAGACTACGTCACGTAACGAAATCCGCAATTAATGATTGTGGATACGGGACAGTTGTCTAGTGGCTTTCTGGTCTTAAATGAATGGAGCAACGTCTGCCGTAAATACTGGTCTTGCGCATGCGCAATTGTAGGAAAATACGCCTTCCTTCAACAGCAATTTATTACGGAGCAGTAGATGAACGTGGAAGCTTAACAGATGCGGTTATCGACGTCTGAGGCGAAGTGCATAACAACGACCGTAGTGTACTCGGGAAGAGAATTCCGTACGTAAGCACGAGCTCTGGCGTAACGTCTGCAGAGAACGGAGAAAGAGAACCATTAACAACAGGAACTAATTACGGGCGCATTAAGAAGAACTTGAAAACTATGCATGCGGTTTTCCACACTGGGCACACGAGAGAAAGTGGTAGCCGGAGGAGGAACAGAGAACAAATAACTGGAAACGAACAACAAGTAAGGAAACGAGCTGGGAATCTCACAACTAAACGAAAATGAGCTCATGAGCCGGCGATTCGTCTGAACGACAGTAGAGCTCGAACTGCGGCTGCTCACTGGTCTGCATCGCGATGGGGGCGCTTCTGCTGACGACGGCGATGCTGTCCCTGTCCAGAGGTTCCATTGCTCTCTAGAAACAAATCGATCATTTTCTGAATGAGTTGTTTGGAAGCATCTGGTCGGTGAGATCGCTTGAAGCGACTCTGGTTGGGCCTCTTAATCCCCAAACGACTGGTCTGAGAGGGTTTCATACCTCGATCTGAACTGGTCCGATGAGAACTGGTCGGGCGCAGAGCCTGGCGAGACGGTCCGGGCTGGTCGGGGTCGTCACGACCCACCGTGACGGTCGTCTGCACGAACTGGTCGTAGGTCCAAGATAGCGCTTCCGGCATGAGCTGGAGGATGCTCTGGAACAGTGTGGCGGTGTCTGAAGCTCCAGTGTCCTGGTACTGCGGGAACTCGTACTGGAACGGAGGAGACGACGTCTGCATCCAGCTGCGTGCGAGCGTACAAGCGTGGAACCGCTTACGAAGCGCAAGTCGGACGTCGCTCGCCTGGATTGCGCGGAACTTCTTGGCACTGCCGGCGGTGATGCAGCTGTACCATCGACTCAACACGTCNCGCTCCTTTCGCAAGCTACCCCAGCCCGGACGAGGAAGAAGAAGAGGTTCGCCTCACGGATATGAACTGAAGAATGCACACTTACTTCCCTCAAATGGAAATCACCCAAATACTTGCAACAATAAACTGCTGCATATGGCTTTCGTTACTTCGTTAGAATATTGGACAATGCATGAATCGCATAAGGTTTGACGGTTTCTGTGTCGCTCTAGACGCATCCCGGGGGTCTGACAAATTTCGAATGCTCTCGGTTCGTCCTGAGGGGCCCCTGCAAGAATTTGGCGTATTGAGATAGCAAGGCCAAAAACCGTTTATTCCATGGTGAATGATGGGAACAGTCTCCTCGGCAAGTAATTTCAGGAGGATTTTCGCAGGGTACGGCGTAATGTTTAACGTGTCTGTAGATACCCCCGATCCGTTGTAAATGTTTACGGGTGGCATTCCTTCGTGGTAGATCACATTCACTTGTCTGGAAACCGTATGCTTTTGACAGCAACAACAATATATCTCAACCAGCTGCGACTACATGCCAACTTGCTTCGAAAGACGGCGCTCACCGTAGTGCTGGACGGTTCTACCGATACCCCTTTTACGTGGCGTCATGAAATCCTTCTTGCGTGCAGGCGAATCCCCAAGCCATCGCTCTTTTCGCTCCTCTTTCTTCTTTTGAGGTGCAAGCTTTACAATCGTTTCTATAGCTCTCAAGGTTCGATTTGTCATTATTACACCGCGCAACATGTGCAGAGCGGCAAAAGCTTTTCGAAATCTCGTCAAGCACAGCATGGCGACCTTGTTTTACGACACATTATTTTACAACGGAACGGGTAATTGCTCTCTATGTGCTCGTGCTAGCAATTCTGCACACTTTGTTTCTTGTAACAGACGCACTTTCTCACCAACATATCGAGCAAAAACATTCGTCAAAAGCGCACACTGAGCTCATTTCTCAGAAAAAACAACGAAAGCAATGCACCCAAACGATAACATGGTTTGATGGTCTTGAATACGATGCGTCATTAAGAGATCAAAAATAGGCGTAGCCGTTGTCTATGAGCTCCAGGATTCGTCCGATGTATTCCCGAATTGTGTCGAACGTCGGTCTCTTGAATGGCACAGCTCGCCAGCAATCGAGCATTAAGTCGTATCTAAGCGTTAAAAGGCCTTTCGTCTGAAGCGTCTGCAAACTCACATCTCGACCAGGCACAGCTCCGGCTGTTCAAGCCTTTGCTCGGAGTCTAGAAACTCCAAGAGCTGGCCTTGGCTGACTTGAGCATAAGGAAGCGCTCCGCAAGAAAACACTTCGTACAATAAAACACCAAACGACCATCTAAACCCACGTGAATGCATACCATGCCAATGATTTTTAAGCTTATACATCGGACAATGCGCTGAATTCGGCCGTTCTCAATGCTTCTGGCGACATCCAGCGCACGGGCAGACCGACTTCTTGGTAGGCAGTGTAGAGTTCGGCGTTTGTATAGCGACATAAGCCGAAGTCAGCAAGCTTTGCGTTCATCGAGAGAGCCAGCAGGACGTTTCTTGCAGTCAGGTCATGATGTATGTAGCCCTTGCTTGTCAGGAATACCTAAGCAAGTCTATGCATTCGACGTGCTACAATCAGCGCTGTTTCCTCCTCCCCGCTCCTTTCCTCTGAACGCATGTGTCGCACAAATACATTGGATTCCAAAATTATTTACAGATGATTCCGATTCCAAAAATGCCTGATATTCGATGCAGATTCTAGGCCTAAAAGCATATCAAATTGGCCGAAACGCATGTGTCGCAACGAATCGGTCTTTTTGGTAATTTAAGATCGAGTCTCCATTCCGACAATCGTAAAAAAAACAAAGTCGGATTCAATGTCCATTCCGATAGCCGCCCAGTCATACTTACACCTACCATGGCGTCACTGGTTTGCCAGCAGAACTTGATTAGTCCGTGTATCGAAATGGGCGTTGAGAAGCCGCGTTCATCAAGCAAGAATTCCTTCAGCTATATCCTTCGAAAGTAAGCGTTACAAAGCGTCAGATAGGCGCTTACAGACGTGAGATCCTTCTTCATTGACATGCCGTGTCGATGAAGGAACGTCAGCAGATCCCCGCTCGAGCAGTACTCCAGAGCCATGACTGCACCTTGGGAAGAGTTAAACCGTGCGATGAAGTTAACAATATGCGGGTGACTACCCAGGTCCTTCATGAATTCGATCTCGCGTAGGAAGCTGGCCCTGAAAGAGGCTTCTACCAGAGTTGGTTGGACTTGCAGTACTTGTTTGCATGAGTGGGCTTCCGCATCACTTTGACAGCGACGTCTTCCTTAGTCGCTCCATCAGTCGAATACAAGTGAGCCTTGTAGACGCTAGCAAATGCACCAGAACCTATCAGCTGCTCGTAGAGAATTTCTATGCGTCCGCTAAATGCATAGGTAAGTTGCATGCATGCAATGCATAAGGCATTGGTAGTCGGTACATGCCTTTCATCTGAGGCAGTAACTGCACGCATAGCCTCCAACCTTGCCATTTTCGGCCTGCAATAGCACCAGCATATCGCTCCAAATACGGCAACGAAGGTGATTAGCGCGCTCACCGATATAGCCACTATCCACGCGGTAGAAACTAAACGGACCGCCGGACAATGCGTACTTTATCAGCTTACGTGCGCCCTCTGTAGCTGCCGAAGTAGTCGAATTGGGTGTGCCGGGCGACGCCGTATTTCCATTGTTTGGCGCAAGGGCTGCGTAGAACTTGAATGAGTCGTTAAACGTATATAAGTGCATGTTCGGAATGTATTTGTACACGTCAGCATCGCCGAACCGATCAGTATTGTTCTTGACCTACACACATAAATGCGCTTCGAATGCCGCTTGTTGCGCACCGTCAGCCAAATTATGTTCATCTCGATCTTTAACGCTGCAGCAAGCAAGTTAATTTTTGTTGGCAGGTTGAACTTGCAAAAATCCGGGTAGGCAAGGCTATTGTCGATCTCGCAGTCGATGTTCGTAAATCCGTAAAAGACACGTGTATTATTCGAAGTCCCGCTACCGATAAGGTCGACGTAGCCGAGCGCACGGGCAAGAAAGCGAATGTACTCGCCGCTAAGTCACACCTACTTGAAAGGGCAAGAACATGTTACATCAACTCACCGCTTAACGAAAAGCTCGTCGACGGTGTCCAGCGTGAAATTCGACGTGCACGAGCTGCCGGTACGCTCAAAATTCACGGCAGCATCTCGTCGCGGTAGGATCACATTCGCGTACCTAAGGTATCCTGTAGTTGTAGCGCAACTAGAAGTCTAGAATTCTCTTTTAGCTCACTTCGAAAGCCCAAGCGCAGCGTATCGTTGGAGAAAGTTGTTGATCCCCTCCGCAATGTGAGGGTCCTGGTATCCTTCTTGTGTAAAAAAGAAACCGAAAAGTGGTTGCCATGTTGAAGTAACTGGTGAAGCTGGCGTACTGGGCAATTCGGCGTGGTCTTTGTCGCATGTATAGGAATAAGTCGTAGTTGTGTGCGATGCTATCCTAGTAGCAGAATGCACTAGTCGGATGAAAGCAGCCCCTATGGCAACGTGTGAGAGACGACGCATCTTGGCGAGCTCGGACCACCTAAGAATTGTCCCCGTCAAACTGTGCCCAGCAGCATGCGCCGCTTTTATTCTTTGTTGAATCAAAATGTGGTCTTAGAATTTTTATGTGCTTTTCTTCTGTACAATGCGCCTCTTCTAGCGCACTTACATGCGTTTTAAGCGTTGTGTTTGCTCAACGCAACGTGTTTTGCTTGTCTGCGGCGCCTAGGAGCTGTGTTATGTGGCGAAATCAATCAGGCGTTCACGTTGGTCAGAAATCATTTGTACACCTTGTCGTTCTATGTGCGTCTGCCGCAGTATCGTCGGCATATTCGAGTGCTACGACTACGACCGGAGCTACAAAGCCTGGTGGCAGCGACTGGCGGCCTTTAGTGATCGTCGTGTTTGACGCCGAACGCACTGGACCGGAAGCGCTCGACGGCTTGATCGGGTTCCTTCAGCGATGTGCAACTTGTAACATTTCACAGTAGGTACCCTTCGAAACAATTGACAATTGGCTTGCTACAGGTACGTCGATATCATGCTTCCTCGACGGGATATTAGAAAAATATTGCCGTGCACTACTAGCAACTGTTTACACTGGAAGATCTTCTGTTACAGAGGTAGGAAGCGAATCGAGACTGATATTCGGCATCTCCGTAGTTGTCTATTGAATTTAGGACTTTTGTAATGAACTACACTGACCGCATACTCAGTCACGTTGAAGCTATAATCCCCGCGACGCCTCAAAGACTTAAACGATTATATTTGCTTTACAACGTAATGTGCAGAGACAGGGACGTCTTCACCGAGAATTTCTACCCGAAAAGTGTGCTCAAGTCCGTTAAGGAGAACAACATTTCGGTGAAGATTGTCAGAAGGAATGTAAGCGCTTCAGTTTAGCCGTAACCCTACGTCGTGTTTAGTTCACGAACGACCTCGCCTGCTTCTCAACAGCGTTCCTCGGAACCGGCTTAGAGGAGACACTAGTCGATGACTTGAAGCGACTGAACGAGGGAATTCCTGACGACTGTTACCGTGGTCCTACGACTGCCGCACCGCAAGCGGACTGTACGTGAACATAACTCAGTTTTCTCGAAGGACCGATTTCAGTGGCGTACCGAGGGTCCGATTTTAGCGGCGGCCAAGGGTCTAGGGTGGGCCAAGATCTTGTCCGCCGAAAAATGCCCCTTGGTACTTACCATATTTTTCGCAGCGGCCGCAGCGACGGCCGAAGGCCGCCGCGAACATAAGGGTCCCCCCTTTGCTACTTTTCGTGACCTCCGAAATTTAGGGGGGGCCATGGCCCCCCTGCCCCCACTGTCGGTACGCCACTGGATGGGCCCAAGCCCCGTCCATTGCTAGCGTAACGTAAATCCTCGTTGCTAATTCCGCTCCTAGAACCCGGGTGTTCGGGTCCCGGTCCCAATTCAAAAATTGGTAGGTCTAGGTTCCGGTGCTAAAAATTCCTGCCCCCAACCTTGGTCCACAATGCGGCTGTATCTCCGCAATACCTCTTCCTAGGTTCGGTATATCATTTTGCTTGCATGGCACGCCATTTAGGAAGGTCCATTGTAAATTTTACACCTGGAAATGAATGGCTTGGAAATGGAAATGGAAATGGCAAGGATTTTGGAAATGGAAATGGAAATGGAAATGGCAAAAAAAGTGGAAATGGGACATCCCTGCTTTTGAACTTATCTAGGGTGATCAAGGCTCAGATTTGCCTCCGCATTTTTTCTTATTTATGATCTGCGTCTTTCCTACGCGGGCAAAAGTCGTCGAAGAGACCCCATGTCAGCTATACATTTTTCTTTAAATCCTTTAATTTTTTGTTGTAGTTTCGCGTAATTAGACCACTATGACGCTTTCGACTCGGTAACCCCGCTCTTGCCAATTATGCTTTCGTCAGTTGATGATAAAATCCAGTTGATCTCTTTAATTCAACCAAAGAATCACTTTAAGACACTCGTGCATCGGTTCCCGGAAAGTGTCGAAGTCCAGTCGTCGTGGATTAGGGCGTCTGTTGCGGATTATGCGCTATTCGGCGGGCTTCCTAATGTCAAAAGTTCTCGGGGTACTGTTGAAGCGTGGCTTCCTCGGGAAAATACTCGGGGCTTCGTGGGGTTATTTGTGCAAACGCGGAACACTGAAGCTCTACAACGCATCCTTCCCAGAGCTAAGGCAACTGCTTTTTTGGGAAAATGACGCTAGAGATCGCCAGCTGCTCCATAGCGCTACTTTTTTTTTGCCGTAGCCTGGCTTATTAAGTTACTCAATGGCGGTACTGATAAAGCTTCTGGCATATTGTACCCCGATATTTTGGGGTCTCGTACTTTAGGTTCCGGCATGAATGCTCAGAATAAATGACTAAGCCGGGCAATAGCCCGGCTTAGTGTTCCTGGTCTAAGTACCGTAAAAGCTCTAATAGAAGGCGAGTTCTAATAGAAGACGACCCCTAATAGAAGACGAGCGCCAAAAATTTCAAAGTTGACTTGTCACAGAGACATGCTTAGAACACGTTTTAGACCATTACTATTCATTCTAGACGAGAACTTTTTGCCACCAAAATTTCGAAAAATGTTGTTAAATCCATAGGGGGGCCCTTTACGACTTTTACGGAACCCTCGAAAATTTGACCGTCGAATTAGAAGACGATCGTCTTCTGTTAGAACCAATACGGTATGCTTTAGCGTTCCTGGTCTTAGCCCTAGGGAAACAGTCTATGTCTGAGCGCAAGCTTTTATCGAGGCTGACCAAGCAGCAGTCTTTCCGAGCCCCAAAATGTGAAATCCATAATACATGTTCACGTTAATACAAGCCTCCTCTGAGAGAAGTTTCTCGGCTCCTATTTCAACCACTCGTTTAAAAGGAACAGAGCGCAATACTTCCGGGTAAGTGCCGTTTTGGGGCGACGTCCTATTAGCACCCTCGGTTCCTGCGCATAGGCGTACTGTTTTTATCTTTTTTTTACCAGAGGCATGAAGTTCCAGTGGGTATGATTTCTTCCATAGCAGTACTCCACTACGCTCCTTTGTATACTTCCCTTGCACAAACTACACCGATACGGCGGTCTACCCACAATCATGCCTACATACTGACGGTTAGAAAGTCGGTTGTAGCGGTCAAGTACCGCAAAGCTACAGCCAAACTCATGGCTTTCTAAATTCGTTAATATCTTCTTGGCAGTTTCGCCTAGTCAGGCCGCCATGACTCGCTGGACCCGTCGATTCCGCTCTCGTAGTCTACCGCCCAATCGAACTACGATGCCAACGTACCAGAGTACGTTCGGCTTAGCATTGCACGTAGAAGGCGCGATCTCCGATTCCGGTAGACGCAACGGACTCCGGAAACTCCTGGCACAAATATTTTGAATCCGAGAAGTGGGGATTTGCGAATTGCGTAGCGTCTTCGCATTTAAGTGACTTTCGAGTGTCCAGAGAACGTTAAGCCACTACCATGCCCGAAGCGCGCGATCGCCTGGACAATTTACTCGTCTAATGGATTCCGGGTTTTGGCGTGGATCAGTCGGCACGTTCACTCAGAAAGTCTACACGATACTGTCTTTCTTAGATTTACACCCAGCCGGACCAGATAAGAGGAGGCTTAGATAAAAGGCTGGACGATCCTTCAGTTAAAACGTACTCAGCCCATTAGACCGGCACGTGTTTGCGCTAGAGGTGTATTGCGCTGTGTCGTGACATGGGCCATGCAGTTTGCCGTGATCGGGCCTCCTGTAATCGTCTTACAGCTGACACTCTGGCACGCTAGCTGGCCTACTTACCCATATCGGTCGGGGAAGGGTACGCGTCCCACAAATTTGAGGTTAATTTCCCACAAATTTTTCGGTCCCACAAATTTTTCGGACCCACAAGTTTGGGGTATTTTTCCCTCAAAATTTGGGTTCCTTCCCCACAAATTTGGGGTTGTTTTACCTACTTTAGGCAGTCACGCCAGCTTAGTTTAGACAGTTATCCCAGCTTAGTTTAGGAAGGAACAAGAAAGTAACGCTTTTCCAAATTCGTCCGAAAATTTTCGAAAAATATACCAAAGGTGGACCAGATGGGAATGCAAAATATTTCAGACAACATTTCGGCTCAGCACTTCTTTAAATTTTTAAATTTTGTGTGAAATTAACCTTAAATTTGTGTGTCCGAAAAATTGGTGGGAAAAGAACCTCAAATTTGTGGGTACAAAAAAAATTGTGGGAAATTTCCCCAAATTAGTGGGAAGAATTTTTTGTGGGAAATTTACCTTTTTGTGGGAATAAAAAATTTGTGGGAAATTTACATTTTTGTGGGAACAAAAAATTTGTGGGAAATTTACCCCTAATTTGTGGGAAATTTACCATAGACGCCATATCGGTCAACGATAGCGCCCATTCGGGTTCTCTTGTCCGACCGCTAAAACTAAGCTGGTCTGTTTTCCCAGGCCCCGTATTTGTGCGGAATCCAAGCACAGTATTATGAGTACAAACCATGGCGGTTTGTGTCCCTCTGGTTTGCCAGATTTATTTCCGATTCATTTAGGCTAATGCGTCTTTATCGCTAAACCTGTTTTCGCCCGGAATCCTGAAAACAAACCAGAGGAGTACATAAGCAGTGGTTTAGGAAAGTATGTTTTCGGGTTAGCATTGGCTCTTCCAAGGTATTCAGGGGCTGCAATATGTAACTGGCTGGGATGGATAGGACTTTTCCGTTAGGTGCTGCATCGATTTGTGTGCGACGTGAAGGGAACACTCCATATTGTCTGGTTAGCGATTATGGCGCCGAAGACGTTCCGCTTACTATCCCTTAATGGTTCTTCATTTTGCAAAGTGGCCAGCGTCATCAAGGACGGATTACACCGGCCGTTCTACTCCGAACTCCCTAAATGCTTAATTAACCGCAAGACGGCATCCTGACCATGGCATAGACGTCCAAAAAAAGAACAACCAGCTTCCTCGCTCCTACTAGACTTTGGCACCCGTTCCGTTTAACGGACCGTTCCTGTCCCGTTTTCCCGTTTTAACGGTCCGTTAAGTTTTAAAGGTTTTTTAAAGTCCTTTCATACTTCATCAAATCGGTCTCCTTGTTTGGAATTGTAACCCGAAGTAACCAATGTAACCAACATTCTCGCCTAACCTCCCCTCCTGTCGTGGAAAATGGGAGGCGCGGGGCGTTTACGTCCACCGCAGCACACGTTCTTGGTCCATGACAGCTTCATCGCGTTAGGCGTTCTTTAGCGTCTTCGGAATGCGCTACGGTATATCGGAGCCAACGCAGTCTCTAAATCCGCTTTTCTGAGGGACGACGCGCGCTCATCTTCTTGCGAGTTCAGCTAGACTACAATGAAAGTATGTAGCACTGACAGAAAACCATGTGTTTGTAGGAACGTGTGCAGCGTCCTTAGAGACTTTACAAAAGCTGGTGCTGATGGCAAGTCGGGAATTTTAAGCGGCATCAGCGCGTGTTCATTCCCTACTACACGCCGTGAATGTGCTAGTAGTGACCTGTATCCGTCGCCTAGTAAGGACCAGGAATGGGGACTCTCAAAAACCAAACCGAATCCGGCCTACCCCCAAATCCAGAACTGAATCCGAATTCGAAGCAAATCCGAATCCGAATCCCCATGCCTAGGTAAGGACTCCCCTTTTAGAGTGTCTTGTAAAAGATCACTAGGCATCATGCTGCGGTTGAATCCAGTTTTCAGCAAGGTTTCCAGTTCGACGCTACAAACATATACCCGATTCAGGAAGTACTCGGAGCATAAAATCAGATTTTCAGCCGACTTTTGGGTTCCGGGTTACATATTTCTATTCTCAATTTGAAAGAAAACGTTCCGTTCGCATCCTTGCGAGACGCACATTTATTTCCCTCCTTTTATTCAGTTTAAAAAATAATAATTTGTAAAATTCCACGCCGGTAACATCGCGAAAAGGGTAACCCCTTGGTTTTTGCCAGCGGCTATCAACTCCCATGATGGTACACCACAATATGTTTGACTTCCTGTCATTGTTTTTCTGTCTATTGCTTGGATATTTGCCAGCAAGGACACCTGCATGTACTCACGTACGGAGAACTCCGGTCTTTTGCTCTACGCCGAATCGCGGTGGCTTGCCTGGGGCCCAGATTCTCTTTTTTTCTTGCCTTTTCTGTGATAACATCAAAACACTCATAAAAAAGCCGGGGGAAAAACACGATTACTTCCGAACGTTCGCTCCTCGGTTACTGTCCTAGCTAGTGCTTATCAGGATAAGCCTTATGGCTGCGTGAGCTGCTCATTTCAGAGAGAGCCTCCTGAGATGCTCCAGCAAGCGGATCATCCTAATATGAAGGGGAATCTTCCCTAGGTTAATCCCTTGCGGGAAATATAATGCGCTTTTGGCGGGAGTCTAATCATTCACATGTTCTCGTTGTCTAGTGCTTCATGACTGCGAATTCTGACGCTATGCATTTTCGAATTTAGCTCAGACGTCGTTAAATTCAGATGGCGCGTCAAATCCGTTTATTATGGCTGTTGACGGCTTTTGCGACGGCTGTTTGGGGCACAGAGAAGGCGAACTCTACGAAGGCATCCGACGACACTACGCAACGATCAAATACCAGCCGCGTGAAGCCGGCTCTGACGCAGATGGTAATGAGGGGAAAATAGGTAGACAAGTCGTCGCAAAGAACGTTACGATAAACTTGAAGAGCTTCGGTAAAGTACGCCTGGACCCTCAAAAATGTGTTTTCGGGTATGCGAACTCGGAATTGACCCGAGGGTCCACAGTTAACCAATGCTGGACGTTTCCTTTAGACCACCGCTATGGACGCGACGCTGGCACAGCGGCCGCCTTCCTCGACATACGCCCCGAGCCGTGAAACAAAGAATCGCAACATTCGTCGAAACATTCCACTCAATAGCTTCTTTGTTCCTACCACCGCTGCCACACCGTCTGTTCGCTATATCGCGAGAGGCGACCGACGCGTTCGCAAGCACCCGTTATGCTACTTCACCGCACTTCCGTGTCCGCATAAGCGACGTCAGAGAAGAAGACGGATGTCGTCTCGTCGATGAAGAGACGCAAGGCTACGTCACAAGCAGCAACTGCGGTGTAGCGGCGAGCAGCCGGAACGCTACAACGAAGGCTAGTCCTTCCACGTCAAGCCTCGTAGCGCCTAATAAATCTTAAAGAGAAGCTCAAATCCCACGATTGTCAGTATCACGGGTCTATTTATTAAACTAAACGTGAGTGAATTTGCATCTTGTATGGGCCGACCAAGGCGCTTGGAAAGAGGGAGAACTTTGCGATGCTGCCTGCGCTGTTCACGATAGAAAACGGCCTAAACCAGCGGCAAACTCTGCGCCTGTTAAAAACCAACGAACATTTTAAGTGAAGCGCAATAATATCGCCTGAGAGTTCCTCATTATTAGGCCGGTCACAATGCTGTCGCGTCCGCATCAAAGCTCAGCGGATTACAGAGTTTACCTAGTTCTGGGATTGCGCTTGTTGACCCTCAAAGTAGCTTGTTGGTTGCGGTTGAATCGTAGCGACTGACCCTCTCTGATGCTCTTCCAGGATTTGTTACGGATTTTGCTGCTTAAATAGACTTGTATAGCTAAACGTAGGCAGCTATTTCTCCGACGCGCGTAGCCAATGCCCGTCCGGTTGAAAAAGGTGCTTTGTGTGCTGCATCGATGCGGACCTGATGCGGACTTTTGAATCTCCCTAAGTCGTTGCGTCGCGGCACCTTGTGCGCTTTTCCCTCGTCATTGTCCGATTAATCTAAAATTTGTACGCCTGCGTACATGATAAGCGGCATTCATCGCGATTTTTTATGTCGTCGATGTTCTTCGATTTCGTAAAACTCTATGGAAAACAACGGATCAAGCAACAGAAACGGGTGAACTCTTCGAGCGTGACTGCGTGCAAAACCGAAAATCCTCAAGTGGATATCCGAGGCGTTCCGTCGCTAAATCATTTGTCGTGGCAATCATGGTCTCACCACAAGATGTTGGCAATGCACTGACTGTTACTCCACCTTTCTACTAGCCTCGCGCGTGCCTAACGCGCGCGGATTTTTGCCCATTTACTAGCTTTAGCGACGTCTAACCTAAGCAGCCCGCCGCATGCGCCGCCTGAGCAGTTTTTGTGCTAGTGCGAATGTTCTCGTCAACGAGCAGGCCGAAGTGAAGATCGCGGTAGGGCTGCGTCCTCTTTGTCAGGCTGGCGTCATGAGATCGATGATCGTAAACTCCGATTGGTGCAGTTTAAGCGAACAAGTGAAGCCCTTGAATACCGTCCCGAATTATATTTTCGGTGACGGTTTATACGCTACTCGCCGGGCTTCAGCGGTAGGGCTGCGTCCTCTTGTCCTCGCTGGTAGAGTGGTACGCTTGATGATGTTTGGTTTCCGTGGGGCAACCATCCGGGGCTTCGGTCGGCTATTTTGCAGCAAAGCGGAACAACCGAAGCACTACAGGGCCATCCTTTCGCGGATTAGGGACACTACTTTATGGGGAAATGACGCTAGAGATCGCAGAGCGCTAACTTTTTGGTGTACTGGCCAATTAAGATGGTAAACAAACGCCTGCTTAGCAAAATTTCTCTGTTGCTCCTATTTCCTGAGAAACTGGATCAGTCTTCTGAAGCAGATTGCGATCTTATGGGCAGTGGCCATTCCGCCGAAGTCCTTGTAGTCGCTTAAGTAGGCGGTATCTTCTCACAGTTTAAGCCCGTATACTTACCGCTAGATGTCGGACGTAGCGGCCAAGTGTCCCAGAACTACAGCGAGAGCCATGGTGTTTCTTCTCCGTTAGCAGTGTCCTTGTAGTTACACCTCTTTGGACCACTATCACTCCCTGGACCCGTTGACCGCGCCTCCTCCGTCCCACTGAGTAAATGCTTACGTACCAAAGTACGCGCGGCTTTAGCGTTGCACGTAGAAGGCGCGATCTTCGATTCCGGAAGACGCAACGGACTCCGTAAACGCATGGCACAAATATTTTGGAATCCGAGAAGCGGGGATTTGCTGATAGCGTAGCATCTTCGTTTTAAGTGACTTTCGAGTATCCAGAGAACATTAAGCTGCCGCCATGCATGATCGGCCGGTCAGTAACTCGTCAATGGATTCTAGGTTTCGGCGCGGATCAGTCGGCACGTACGCTCAGATGTTTGAAGCGTACTGTCCTTTTTAATTTCGCCACGCCGGTCTCGACGAGAGTAGGCTAAGATAAAAGACTAGAAGATATGTCTATCGAAACGTTCTCGGTTTACTAGACCGACGCGTTTTTTGAGTGGCCCTAACCCGGCGCAGTCGTGCCTCCTTCCCGACTGGCTTCTAACGTCCTTGTATACTCCTGCACGCTGTGAAAGCGCACAAAAGTGACTTACACTTTTCTCTAGTAAACGCCCCTCCGAACAGACTCTTCCCTCTCTGGTCCCAGCTTTACAGCTCCCCTGGGCCTAAGTGAACCTAGAATTTAAGGCCACCTTCGGTCGGCTGGGTAACAATGAAGTAAGAACTTTCAGACGCACAAGGTCGAACATCTTTAATGATGTCCCGAGCATCACTGGCCAGCAGCGTCCGGTTGCATGAAAGACCAGCTTCAGCCGAACCCGCGAGCGACCGCTGTCCTAACCTACAAGAAGCGACTGCTTGCTACATGGCCTAACGGTCTCGTTCGAATGTATTACGAACGTCCAGCCTAAATAGTCGCTAGGCCGGCCCTATTAGCCAATTTTTGTGGAATAAATGGGATTTTGTCTCTTGTCCCGCTCTTGTCCGGACCCTTAGGCTAAGCTCACGTGTTTTCGATTCACGATATTGTAGCGCTTGCGGAAATCAAGTATCGTATTAGGAGTACGAACCATGTGGTTTGTGCGTCCCCGGTTTGCCAGACTTACGAGAGGAAGGCGGCCGCTTCGCGGCCGCACTGATAGGAAGCTATACAATTCAGGCTGTCAGGAGGCTTTTATGACTAAGCCTACGCCTCCCCCAGGCTGTCAGGACGCTTTTCTTGGATGTATGGACGCCTTCCAAAGCTGAGTGGATACCTCCCTAGGCTGAGGGATGCCACCCTAGGTGGAGGTAACGCCTCCCTAGGAGGTAACGCTAATAGGACGTTTAACCAGGCTCATAGACGCTTACCCAGGCTGAAATGATGTCTCCCTAGCATAAGATGACCTAGGTAAGCTGATAGGGCGCTTCCCCAGGCTAAGAGGACGCCTCACTCGGCCGAGTGGACGCTTCCCTATACTATGAAGACGCTTTCCTACGCTGATAGTACGTTTCTCCATGTTGAGATGACGACTTCTTAGTCTGTGAGGACGCTTGGCCAGGTTTGTAGGCCGCTTCCCCCGGCCGGGAGGACGTCTCCCCAGCCTGTGAGGACGCTTCCTAAGCTGATAACGTGCTTCCCCATGCTAACATGACGTCTCCTCAGACTGGGAGGACGCTTCCGAGGACGCTTCACTAAGCTGATAGGGCGTTTCCCCAGGCTGAAATGATGTCTCCCTAGCCCGAGAGGACCTAGGCTGATAGGGCGCTTCCCCAGTCTGAGTGAACGTCTCCCTAGCCTGATAGGGCCGTACTTGATAGGGAACTTCCGGGATGAGAGGACGTCTGCCTCAACTGAAAGGACGCTTCTCTAGGCTGGTAGGACGTTTCACCATGCTAAGATGACGTCTCCCGAGACTGGGAGGACGCTTTCCTAGACTGAGAGGACACTTCGCTAGACTGATAGAACGCTTTCCTAGGCTGAGAGGGCGCTCCCCTAGGCTGAGAGGACACTTTCCTAGTATGATAGGGCGCTTCCCCAGGCTGAAAGGTCATTTCCCTCGACTAAGATGACGCTTCCCTGGGTTGAGAGGCCGCTTGGGCTGAGAGGACGTCTCCCTAGACTGAGAGGACACTGACCAACGCTGAGAGGACGCTTCCATAGGCTGAGAGGACGTCTCCCTAGGCTGAGTGGACGCTTCCCTAGGGTTAGAGCACGCTTCCCTAA
>JNEY01000242.1:172168-183333 GCA_020875895.1 Aphelenchus avenae
TTTTGACCCCTTAAGGGGTACGGGGTGCCCCCTATCGAAAAACTGATGTCATTTTCGGATTCAGCGCAGTCGAAAACCCCCAAAAAAGTAATTTTGGTAATGCATTTGAATTTTTTGAATTTTTGACCCCTTAAGGGGTACGGGGGTACCCCTATCGAAAAACTGATGTAATTTTTGATTCAGCGTGGTTGAAAACCCCCGTGGGCGAAAATTCGCGGCCCAGATCCTGCTGGGAAGCCGAAACCTGAAAAGCGTGACAGAGCCAGCCAGCCACGGCTCCCGATTAGTATATGTGATTTCCGAACCAGTGAGGTTAATGTGAGCTTTTGCGCTAAACCTGTTTTCGTCCAGCATCTACAAAACAAGGTGTTGGGCGAATATTTAGGGACTAAGAGGAGTTTATTTTCGCTAGACGTGCTGCCGTCTGGTCGTTTGTCGCCCTTGACATAGCTTTGCCGCAAGAAGTATGCAGGTTCGTCGATGTGCAAAGGGATCGATAGCACCGCTTCCTTTAGCTGCTGCATCTTATAAAAGGAAGATGTAGGGGGTCTTCGCCGTGTATGCTTAGCGATTATCTGTGCGAAGATGTTTCGCTTAGTATTTGACTTGACGCGTCCTCATCTGGCAAAGTGGCTAGCGCCGTCAATGGAGGATTACTGTGTTCCACCATAACGTTCCCTCCTATGCCAAATTCCCCGCTGGCCTGCATCCCGTCCGAGGCATAGGTAGGCCTCGGGAGATGTTTCAGCCTGCTCGTCCCAACGCAGCCAAGTTTCAGTTTAATTTTTAGGAAGTAAGTAAGCGATCATACTAGCAGTCTACAGAAGCATGGGGGGGCGAGACTTCCGTAAGAGCAACGCCCTTTTCTCCCTTGATGCGCTTGCGTCGTCTGCAACCCATGCCTTTTGGTCCTCAGCTGGTTGATCGCAAGGCATCCTCTGGGTTCCCTCGGAAAGTTGTTACGGTACGCAAGGGACGACGCAACTTCTAAATCCGCTTTTCTGAGGGGCGACTTTTGGCGCATCTGCGCGAGAGTTCAGCTAGACTACAGTGAACTAGACGACACTGATGGACAAAAATGAATTACTAGGATGTGCTCAAGAGTGTTAAGGTCTTTACGAACGTGGTTGGTGCTGTTTACAAGCTAGGAATTTGCTGCGGCACCCCACCGATCGTCCGTTACTGCACAACATGAACTTTTTAGTAATCGTTTCTTCCCCGGTTAATTTTTTACCGAATAAATTATGATCAGAATACGTATGCCTGAGCCTGAGGCAATGTTCTCGTAAAGTCTTGACGCAAACATTGACCCCGGGATCGTTATAAGGGACATGTGAATACGTCGCTGAGAATAGAATTCAGCGTGGCATTCCCAATGCCAAGCATATAATTCGCGGAACGCTGCACTGATTGTCAAATTACATGCAGGTAGTGCCCACTTACAAATGTGCCCTATTCGTAGCGTATTTTACAACTACTTTAAAACGGACACGTCAATGGGTCCAAACGTTGCAATGGCTAAAAACCCACTAAGCAAAATTTAGCGCATCAAATCTCTCTCATTCTTGCAGAACTCTTGTAGCACACTTAGTTACATTTAGCATAGGTAAGCTCTTACATTGAGTATGCTCTAGACAATGATAGGCAGGCGGGGGAGGGGGGGCAAAACCCCTCCAGCTTCTTCATGGCAAGGCGTGCGCGATTAGGTACTGCACCAAACATCAGGATCCGGCCCGGCGAACCGAATTTGGGTCCTGCGGGGCAAGAATGATTTCGTTCTCTTGAATGCTCTGGGGCCCCCTTCGCCCCTTCCAGTAAAGTCACTGATGAACCTGCATATGTTTATGGGATAGAGTCTCAGTCTTATGGTCTTCGTCGAATCGCTTTGGCTTGGTTAGGCCAGGTCACTTACTAATGCCCAAATCGCCGATCCTCTTAACCTTGGATTTTCCGCGAATGACATCAACGGCATCGAAAAAAGCCAGGAAAAACATTATCATTCCCGGCCCTACACCGCCTCAGCACATTCCTAACTTGCGCTATTCGGATAAGCCTCATGGCGGCGGAGCTGCTTATTTCAGAGAAAGCCTTCTTAGACGCTTGCACAACAGGGATCAGCCTAATATGGGGTGGAATCCTCCATGGGATAATCCCTTGCTGCGCGATATAATGCGATATCGGCGGAAGTCTAATCATTCACATGTTCTCGCGGCGTAATATCCACGAATTTTGAACGGTGTATAGCCTTTCGAATTTAGCTAAAACGACATTGAAGTCAAATGGCGCGGGAGCTCTGTCTACTGTGGGTCATTCCGGTCCTTGCGACGGCTCTTTATGGACCAAAGAAGGCGAACTCTAAGGACGCATCCGCCGGCAACACGCAACCATCAAATACCGACCGTATGAGGCTGAATCAGACGCCGATGGTAAGGAGTAGTGAAGAAAATGTGTATAAAAATGGCCAGAAAAAAGTTAAGTCTAGGCTAACGATAAAGTAGTATCCGTTGCAGTAAGTACGGTACCCTCGAAAAATTGTGTTAAAATTCTGGAGAATGTCGAGAAATTTTTGAACGGACAAGCAGCTTCTGCCAACGTCGGTCGTCCCAAGTGTCTCTGGCAACCGCTCGGCTAGGTCTAATGTCTGAGATAACGTGTTCCCGATAATAAATCCGGCGGAATACTCGGGTGGTCCTTCAGGAGGGCCACGTCGTAAGGTAGCAGCAACGGCATTTTTGTGGTTAGGAAAGGCTACGACCTTAGAACAATGGAGTAGAACTACGTTAGGTACTTGAAAATACACCGTTAAGGCACATTTTCTCCGTACCCATCCGAGGACATTTTGTTTAGATCATCGCTAAGGACGCAACGCTGTCACTACGAAGACCTTACTCACTGGACACCCTCAACGGCGAAACGAAGAACCGGAACGTTCGGCGCAATATCCCGCACAACGCCTACTCTGCTCCCACAACAGCTGCCACACCGTCTGTTCGCTACATCACCAGAGGCGACCGACGCGTTCGCAAGCACCCGTTGTGCTACTTCACCGCCCTTCCGTGCCAGCATAAGCGACGCCAGAGAAGAAGTCCGTCGAGCCGATGATTCCACCCGATCGGTTTCTTTGAACTTCCAGGACGTGCTCAGTGTTTTTATTTCTCGTAGCAGACATAGTGACCGTCCATGTACACAGGAACGGGTAGCATGTTCCCACAATGTAGCAATAAAATCTCGGTACTTACCTCCAGGACATTTCCACATGCTTAATTATTGTGATATTTGCTGTACGAGTTATAGGTAGGCTTGGGCTGCACTGTGCTGTACCCTGACGGCGTGCCGTTTTTTTGGAACGGAAACGGCATGTTCGAAACCAGCCGCGAAACGAAAACGGCAATTTAGACCTGTGCTCGAGCCTAATGTGTTCATTTCGCCTTGTATCAATTATATTGACATATTTATGTACTAAGGCGTGTAGCATGTTTCCTAACACTCTGGAAAGTAGATGATGATCGTCGGAGCAGCAAACACTTGTTACTTACCCCCACGACCCACTCGACCTTCTCGGATGATCCGTATCTCAATAAGCACCACGGTTTTCCGAAGAGAACTCACGGTAGCATGCGCACGGCGTCCTTACGTACCAGGCTAGCCGAAATCTCCCGCGATCCACTCGACCTTCTTGCGATAATCCACAAGATACATCAAGCATTACGCTGCCGGGAAATCTGACTGTTTTGCATGCCTCAGAAGGTGACGCATGAAGTGAATCTTAACTGTGCTTGATGAATCACGCTCCCACACTCGTTCACGGTAATGTCACGGTCTTGAATAACAGTCTAGGAACCGACGCGTGTGGAGATATGAGTGTAAACGTCATGAAATACGGAACGGCCACTGGCTGGCCAGGTAGGCTACGCGGAACCCTCCACCGTACTCGGTACAGTGCCGAGCACCGTTCCGTGCTGGCTCCTCGTGACGAGCCGTGCCGTTCTCCAGCACAGAACGTGAATTTGACGTTTCGGGACCGGCTCGGCACCGTTTAGGTGGCGTATAATGTAGTCGGCGTTTTAATTAGTAGCCAGATTCGTCGTAGAAAAAGGAAGAACCAGCAAAATAACCATCAAAATGGCACGTTTGATGAATTTAGAAGATGTCAGATGTTACCCGTCATCCTCGAGAAACTTTTCGGATTGTGTCCAGAAGTTCACATCTAACTCGATTTATGCATTTTGGCTCTTCTGCACGGCACGGAAAACGCGCCATTTTCGGCTCTTGCCGCAACTGCCGTTCAGCGTTACCGCGGAACGGAATACGGCCCGTTCTTCTCCTTCTCCATTCCATGCCGTCGTCCTGTCAGAACGGAACGGAGCATGGCTCGGTGCCCGAAGTTTATGGGTACGTGTAAGTTATAATGAGGAGGCTGATATAAGCGAAATGGCATACCGTTTTTGGTCTGACTCCAAATGCACATATCATACCTATATGCTAGAGGTAGTCGCGCCCCGTCCCCCCGTACCGTACTGAGCCCCCCCCCCCCAAGGGCGGCGCGAGACCGGCCTGGGAGCGGGGTACCTATTTTTTCGGCGCCGGCCGAAGGCCGACGCCGAAAAAATGCCTTTGTCCCCCCTTTGGTACTTTTTCATGATGTCGGATTTTTGCCTGTTCATGGTTTTAAACAGTGTTTTTAGTGTATTTAGAGATAGTATAACCCGCCGCAGGCGCCGCTAGAGCGATTTTAAGCTGTCTTAGGCGAAAAAATAGTTAAAAACATGATGTCCACATGGAAATAGTGGACGTTTTTTACCTCAAATAGCCCGCCTCAGGCGGCGCCAGCGCGAATGGGGGCCCCCAATTCGTACCGTACTCCTTATCGTACTGCCGTACTAGTGCATTTTTGCCAGAAAATCATGCCGTACTAGACGTGACTCCCGTACCGTAGAATACGGTACGCAGTACGGTACGGTACGGAATAAGGTACGGCCGACTACCACTACTACATGCGTACCTGAAATACCGGCAGCCATTATTTGTCGTCCTCTTATTTGCAACCTATTGTCGGCTTTTCGTTTTCGCCGCCAGCCGCTGATCCAATGCAAACAAACGCGCCCGTCACGACGGCGTCGGCACCTCATTACTCAAGCGCGGCGGATATGAGCTCGGCACCGGAATGCGTGCCGACGGCGAGGAATGCTGCAGCGCAGCTCACTCAAGAAGCATATAAAATGACCCTCGACCACGTCGAGTAGACGGCTATTGTTCTCGACGACCGCCGTGAAGAACCCGTATCTATGTCTGGATAACGTCAGTCGAATGCCTTACTGCTTAGGATTTGGTTTTCATGTGGGTGCTGTTGGTTTGAGAACGGCACTTCTATCAAAAGAGTCTGCGAAACATTCGGGCCCGGCCAGGGCCCTCCACGATCCCCAGTGATTGGATATTTCTCGGCCACGGCCGCCGCTTCAGTCCCTGGTGCCCGATGGGGCCACAAAATGGTCCCGGCCCCCTTACAGGGTTATGAGCATTATCGGAAAGGTGGACTCGCTGGCGTTCTTGGTCCGGTCCGAGGTTAACAGTCGACTTTACTTGCGTCATGCATCTTTCTGACCTACAAACTAGGTTAGAATGTTCCAGAAATTTATGAGGATGCAGCCAGGAGAGGGCGGCTTTCATGTGATGAGCCGCTTCCGGCCCGATTCCACAAGTTAAAGACGATTCCGATTCTAAAAAATGGCCGATGTCTGATGCCGATTCCCCGTTTATAGTTAATCGAAAACCGCCGTAGTTTGCATATCGTTTTGCTCCGCTATGGGTTGCCCACCTTTATCCGAATTCTGACCTTTAGCGCAACTACTACCTTATACCGATAGGGCAACAATGCCTACCTACCTCGAGGACCTTCTAGTGAATATTTCATTCCACGGAAGCCTCGCTGCTTTCTATTTGTTCGTGCCGAAGGCATCCCGGTCTTGGTTTCCTTTACTCGCCACGACAACCGGCGCGGCTCTTTTCGGCGCGGAATAATTTATCACCAGCAGCCGCCCCGCGATACGCTTTGGAAGACACGTCATGCACTCAACTGGGCCAAAATGGGACCCACCTAGAAGGATCCGACGCGTGGCCCTCGCGCAATCTTTGCTTACTCTTGATGGTATTTTTCTGCCGAATAAGCAGATTTCTTCGCCTTTTCTGGTCCGACACGGTGCTCCACCGGAGCAAATTCTTGACGGACGGGTGCGTAAATCCGCGATTATCCGATTCGCTGTCCATCGGCTAATCGCTTTAGATGGATTAATGTGGGCAGCGACACCCGGGAGCGCGTGGTTTCCGTACGATTGTACTCAGCGGCAGCGGGGACCTATTGGCGAAAAACAGTATCGAAAGTCAAGGGATCCCAAGATCAAACTGTCCTAGACGTTGCCAAAAAGCATTAGCATTAGCGGATCAATGTCTATAAAACTTCCATCGCATGCGGTTGAAAACAACATGCTAAACATAGGATTGCTTTATTTGTACTTTTTACGCACCCGATAGTATTATAGGACTTGCTTGAAGCAGTTTCCTGGCATGAGCAAAATTTACGGGGGTTCCAACATTAACAAAAAAAGAGTGGAGCCTTGGCTTAGCCGGTACAAGACGGTTATGCGGGATCAACCGTTTATGGGGGAGGGGGTCACTTGCACTAGGCCTGATATGGTTGGTCACTCAAGTTTGTTGTGGGGTACAACGAATTTTTATTTTTTTTTAAATTTAAACGTATCCACAAGTCGTTGATGACGGGAGGTTCAGCCCGTTGACCCCCCCCCCCTCCCGTCATCATAGGCCTACCACAAGTGACCCCACTCCCGTAACCGACTGATTCCTCAACTTAACCGGCTAGTACCACTGATGTTCCGTGGCCTAAGCCACCCCGGTCTTGCAACATTCTGAAGATTTTAACATCGTCATACTGACATAGTATGTCGTTCTTTGACGCTGTCCTGTCCTGCATGCACCAGCCACTTCGTGTGCCGCTGCGGTGATAACAACTGACGCAGGCAAATATCTACGTTCCCCGAGCTACGGCATTACTTCCGGTATCTTTCCCGGATTCATCACAATCGGATCATCATTTGCAGCGGACATTCTTTGACGTATGCGCTTAGCATGATTGCCTCTGCTGTCATAATACGGCCGCCGTGGAGCCAATGAACGCTTCGAGGACATCGTACTTTTCATGCAGCATGACATATCCGAAAGACAGAACGAAAACTGATCATGCGGCCCAGCCTTAGCATGCGTACGGAAAGCATTAAAAAATCTCAGGCATATATGCAAAATAAACTTGAGACTAACACCATTCTGCATGGGGAACTTTTGCACTGAAACAGCGAAGCTCTAGAGAGGGTAACGTGTCCTATATTCTTAGAACGAAATCTCCATTAATTTCACACGAATAAGCGAACTGAGAGGTTTTGCAAAAAAACCCAATGAAACATAGGAAAAGTGCGACTTGTATCAAGTGCGAGGCGAGATTATTTCTACGCAAGAATTTCCGACGAAAATTTAGGAGCCTAAGTGCTTAGTCGTCTATCGGGAATAGTGAACGACTGGCAGATTTTGAGCAGCCTAATATTATGTGGTGGATGTTTTGCTTGTTGTCATCCTTCAGCCGTGCCGCGTATTCCTCGAATACATCTGCTTTCCACCTATGCCAAATTCTGCTCGTTCGAACAATGACTTAGGTTTTTCGCAATCTATAAGGAGGCACCCGACAGGCAATATGGCGGCCGGTATGAAGTTCATCTACTACACCAAGAGGGCGCCGCCACAGCGCACACTGTCCACGAGCACGTATGTTCCGCTAGGCCGCGTGCAAGACGATCATCGGAAGGGTTTTAGTAGCGAACATCGTCTCGAGGAGTTTAAGCGTCGTTTTCGTCGGAGCGGCAGTCTCGGAGTGCCGTTCTTCCCCGAAGAGGACATCCGCGAGTTCAAGGTAGGCGTTGATAAGCTTAGCATCAAGGTGGCCTGCTGGTTGCGAGTAAGCGCGTTTCAGAAAGACATGACCATCCAGGAAGTCGACGAGGATGAGGGAAAGCCGGTGATCACGGTCATCGTGAAGACGCCCAAGGCGTCTCGTAGCCTGACGAGAATGCTCAGCGTCCTACCGGTAAGCTTTCCTCTTATGGGCTTCTAGAGCATCCTTCTGACAAATATTCGGTACTGCGTGATAGGCAGCTTAAGCAGCTCGTTTTTGCAACGTATTTCTTTGTTCTTCTTTTCTGTTGGACACTAACCAGGACGTCGCATGCCCTACAATGTTTTGAATCTCAGTAAGCACATTCGGACGGCAGAGCCAGAGTGAAAATAAATATCGGCGACAGGCACCGTACCGTACTCAGTGCCGTAATAACCCCAGCCGTACCCACTCAATACGATACGTTACGGCAGTACGGGCCGCAATACGGAACGGTACTAGGAGTGCAGTGCTAGTGCTAAATATCGTAAAAATCGAATCCGTACCTTGGAACCGGTAGTATGGCGGTACGATTCGGTACGGCCCTGCCACACTACGGTTGCCGACCTTTTGTTGAGAATGTCCCTGTTCAATTTTTCTGCACCAGAGAAACAGCAGGTTCAGGTCTTCTACCGATGGCCAAAAAACCTGACAGTGCTCGGAACAAGCGCGGACTAACGACCTAAAAATTAGGGATTTTTTCAAGAACTGAACCAATTTTGTCCGTTTTCCAATGGAACTGTCTTCAAACGCTCAAGCCTGGGCACAGCATGCTGTATAATTGTCGTGTACTCGCATTTAGGACGGCGCCAGCGTGAAGCACGTGGAATCGCGCGACCCCAAATCCGGACCAAGCAACGAGATCGAGGTCCTCATGGAGGTGGAGATGGACTCCCGTCAACGTCCCAACGACGTCATCGAAGCGCTGCAGAGCCACGGCTTCGACGTGAACGAAGTGACTCGGACCGTCAACCCGAAGAATGCCGTCGAAATCAGCGATCCCGGATCGGCGGGTAAGAACGGAAGGGACTGATGGCTTATTGACTCCAAGTGAGTCAAAGCTGTTCTTCGATTGTTTGATCATTCAGACGCCCTCTCTGGCTCCCCGTGGTTCCCGAAGTCGATCTACGACCTGGATATTTGCTCGAAGCGCGTGATCATGTACGGCTCGGGCCTCGATGCCGACCATCCGGGCTTCAAAGACGAAGAATACCGCAAGAGGCGCATGATGTTCGCCGATATCGCTCTCAACTACAAGCAGTAAGTATCGGACAAGGGAGTATAAAGTAAAATTCCGTTTGTAGAGGACAGCCGATCCCTCGGATCGAATACACCGAGAGGGAGAAGAAGACTTGGTAAGCGCATAGCGACGACCCTAAGAGAAGGAAACAGCGGCCTTCAGGGGCACAATCTACCGTCGCCTACGGGAGCTGCACAAGCAGTACGCTTGCCAGGAGTTTCTCGACAACTTTGAGTTCTTGGAACGTCATTGCGGTTACTCGGAGCACAACGTGCCGCAGCTGGAGGACGTCTGTCAGTTCCTCAAGTGTGCGTTTCAGGGTTGCACTGCGTAGTTTGTATCATTGAACTAAAGGAATTAAACCATTGTTTTAATTTTTAGTGAATTTTATTAAATTTTATAATGTAACCAAATGACTTTAATTTGAACTTAACTGATTCCTTTTTATAAAACGTAATTAATTATAATCCATATATCTATCAGCTTCCCTCTGGAAAGTTATTGCATTTAAATGCGATTTTCAGCGAAGACCGGCTTTCGCGTCCGCCCGGTAGCGGGCTACCTGAGCGCTAGGGACTTCCTGGCCGGGCTAGCCTTCCGCGTGTTTAACTGCACTCAGTACGTTCGCCATCACGCGGATCCCTTCTACACACCGGAGCCGTAAGCGCACAGACAAGGGCTCACGAAACACGTGCGGGTTCCTAGGGACACCGTGCATGAACTGATGGGCCACATGGCGCTCTTCGCCGACCCCGACTTCGCGCAATTTTCGCAGGAGATAGGACTCGCGTCGCTTGGTGCTTCCGAGGAGGACCTCTCTAAGCTAGCAACGGTAGGGGTGGACGCGTCGAAATTGTTGTATTGACCGGAACTAATTTTAATTATATTTTTCCATGCGTAATTTTCCTGCGAAAAAATGCAAAAATTGGACAGACAATTGTGACAAAGATATATTTTTAAATAAATCTCAAAAATACCGATCGGCCACTTACAAACGGTCTGAGTGGTAAAATTTTTCGGAATGTTTTCGCAAAAGAACTTTCCCTAAAACTTCTAAGCGACGGCAGGGGGATTTTTCTACCGCGTAAGTTGAGCAATTTCTTTAGCTCTACTTCTTCTCCATCGAGTTCGGGCTATGCAGCGTTGGCAACGTCTGCAACAACCAGGCGAAGGAGAACGGATTCCACGACGGCAAGGAGAACAAGCCGCCAAAGGGCAACAAGGACAAGTTCAAGGTCTACGGCGCTGGGCTTCTGTCTAGCGCTGGCGAGCTTCAGGTTAGCACTGGTAGGGGTCTGAAGGTAGCGGCTTGTGTTTCAGCACGCCATCGAAGACAACCCGGAGATCCTGCGCTTCGACCCGGACCGCGTGGTCCAGCAAGAGTGTCTTGTGACCACCTTTCAGTCGGCCTACTTCTACACGAGGAATTTCGAAGAGGCGCAGCAGAAACTTCGGTCAGTTAAAGCCAGGCAAACTAGATCGAACAGCAGCAGTGCCGACCACCGGTCAGAATCCCGCACTCGGACAGAGCCCCGCACTAGTGGTCGCAGAATGCTACTTTAAGCATGCGAGGCTTCAAAGGCGCTACTTCGAACCTACTGTCCCTTTCATGCGTCTGCTTAACAACAGTCGTTTAGCACGTTCACGAACAGCATGAACCGCCCGTTCGTCGTTCGCTACAACCCGTACACGGAGTCCGTCGAGGTGCTGAACAACAAGCGCTCGCTGATGCTCGCCGTGAACTCCCTACGTTCCGACATCAATCTTCTCGCCGCATCGCTGCACAACATTCTCTAACCGTCCCCTTAACGCTACGTAGCCGCTTTAGTCGCTTAGAACGCTTGTTACGTTTATTCCGGTAGTGCGCATAACCTGAGTAAATAATTATGAAGCTACCTTCTCGTACAAAAGCAGACTCTGTTTTAAAGTATG
>JNEY01000243.1:6313-24998 GCA_020875895.1 Aphelenchus avenae
CCCCCCCCCCCCCCCCGCGGTTTGCTAGTGCCACTGGAGGCCACCCTAAATCTTCGCCGACCGGGCAGGCACTTTCTGAAACTTGTGGAATTGCGTGACAAGTGAGACTACGACGTCCCTGTGAGACTACGACGTCCCTTAAATCACTCGTTAACACTTGCCATATTGCACTTGTGCCGTTGCACGAATTGGTTGTCCCACTTTAGCGAATCAACTTTGAAACCACCTACGTACAGGACAAAGGCCGACAAGGGTTTCTCTGGAATTGCGTGCCAGTACTAGAGAGACCGCTCGAGCTCCACGTGCGGTCGACTACGCTTTAATGCATTCGGTCCTTATCCTGTCTGCAAACGCCAGTAGCCTACAGTTGTCAGCATATCTGACAGTCAAGTCGACAAAATAGTACCGTTTTCAACCGCTTAAGGTCAGCTGCCGTGCCAGCAACGGTAATTAGCGAGACTATCCATACGCTGTCCATGCCGTGAATCACGGCTGGGTTCATGGCACAACCATCATGAATTCAGCTGCATAATTTCAACGTAACAGGCTTACAGGAGTTTAGCATTTTTGGAATAGACTTCTGTTGGCTACTGTCCTTCTGTTCCCGCGTCGCAGTTGAAGACTGCTGGAGGGGACAGACGACATTAACTATTTGAGGGTTATAATTACAAGCCCAATCGAGTGCTTAGAATTCTTGATAAACAGCGTACACCTGAAATTACGCGATGAGAAGTCCTTCAAATTACCATCACCGAGTCAGACTTGATTGCTAAACAAATCGTATGCCTGGAATAATGGTCTAACGTGGCGTGCCCCATTCCATAAATCTCTCCTCACGCGCGAGTTTTAGTTAGATCTCCATCCATACTAAGGGCAGTACGTTTAGCCCAAGGAGGTACACGTCGTGTCGTCGACTGTTTCCGACCGTACTATGAATCCTTGTCTACCTCCCGGATATCGAATCTTCGGTCACCTTACCGGCATCGTCGGTCTGTCGGCGAACGCCCTACTAATCTATCTGATAGTGAAGAGCAAAACGCCGAAGGAGATGCGCTTCTTCAACAAGATGCTCTTCTACCGGGCGATCGTCGAAACGGCCGAGGTTTTCTTCACGTGGATACTCGAGCCGGTAAGAATCTAGTACGATTTTTGGCCGTTGGTGGCTTTCGCTGAAAATATGACGGCCAAACTGCTGAGCGCCAAACTGTACGCGTTCTCTGCAATGCAAATTTGCTTCCGCCGGGGCGGAAACACAGGCCTAATGCTTCCAAGCCCATCGTTTACGGCGTATTTTATACGTTGTCTCCGCACTTTTGCGAGCCAAAACAAGCTGGCAATGTTAGCACCCATTCGTGAAAGAGAAAGTCGGTGCGCCTGTCGAAAAGTCATCACGTATGTCGCTTTCAGCGAGACATTTACACAGAGAAAGGGTTACGAAAAAGGTTAAATGTACTCAGTCAATGGCACGACGAGTTCCTCGACATCATCGAAAAGCTGTCCACATGAAGTCGGCACTGCGGTAACATTAGAAATGTAGGGCCGTTCCGTGCCGTCGTGCCGTGAGCAAGGCACGGCTCCACGGCACGGAGGGGGGTACCACGACATGGGGGTGTGGTTTCTACATATTTACATCTCTAGTTAACATCTAGCGCTTTAGCACACCGAACTGCGGCCGGTAGGCTTCACTCTATTGTTCAACGGCGTTTTCTATGCTAGTCAGCCTTTGGCTCTTCTTATCTTCTCCGCTGTCTACGTCACCTGCATCTGCATTCAGTTCATAAACACTGCCTTGTTGTTCGTCTATCGATATGTGTCGCTTCGGAGGTACTATCTGTTCCTCCCTGAGGCCAACTTCCGACGAATGCTAAAAATGCGTTTAAGGAGAAATCTATTGAAAAGCTCTTAACCACCTGAAGGGCTGCTGCAAAAAAATCAGGTTACCCAATCTTACCTCGGCAAAACTTTTTTTGGGAAAATCCTTGTTTTGAGATCTTTGCCTTCGCACTTCGCGTCTACTTTAGCGGTCATGGCAGAAGCAGGCACATACTGATTGGGCTCGCGGTTACCGAGTTCTCACTTCTCGCAATCTTGCTTGCACTTGTAACAAGCTTCGCTGTGACGAGCCTACCATCAACGGAAGCGGCGTCGAACGAACTTTGCGCCGGACGCGAAATCATCATCGCGACGATGGACGATTTGGTAAGCATCGGCGAGACGTGTGCGTAGGGACACACTACTAGTAAGCAACCGTCTAGCTACCCATTAGCAAGTAGCCAACATCGCTACGTATTCAAGGACAAATGGGAAAAATGCCGTTACAAACGCTAGGAAATTGCGCCAACCAGAATTTATTGTTGACATGCGCCCAGTCCCCTTCGAAACTCCGAATTAACCGAATTTTTTAGCAGTTATGCCACTGGAGGAAGGACCCATAGGTCATGGGTGTGCCGAGTACGATGAGCCGGAATAAAATCGCGCCATTCCATAAAGTTCATCCGTGTTAAAGCGCATTATATCCCGCAGAAAATGCCCCTTTAGATGTCCGTTCGCATTGCTCTGCTGCTGGCCTACATCACGTTGTGTATAACCTCAAATTACGCGGCGATGATTTGGTGCAGCTACGCGACCTCCTCCTACATGAAGCAGGCGGCCTACGCAAGCTCAAGGACGGTGGCACTGCATCGACAACTCTTCTACATTCTCCTCTTTGAGGCAGGTGATCTATGATTTGTCCTTAAGCTAGGAAGAGCACGCATTATTCCAAAGAGTGCATTTGGTCTGGACTAATGAGAAAGGACCCCAGGGAACAAGGCGACGTTTGCGTGTTTTGCCCACCACCGCACGGAGTCGAAGGTGGCTAGGGAGAAAGTTGTGTAAGATCATGCACTGTTTTCGAGTGTGGCATACACCAAAAGCAGGTGTTGGCAGTTGGACGGTTTAGAAGTCGGGTAAGGGCCTTTGTTTTCCAAGCGCGCATACTGCGTCTAAACAATCGCTGGGGGACTCGACACTCGGACTCGGTCTAAGAAACCGAGCCCTTCCAGTATCTGCGATTGTTTTGTTGGGCTCGTCGTAGGCAAGACCAACGAAATTTTAGGCGTAAATCTGACATTTAGTGTTTTATTTTTGCAAGGTGGCGCATAGCGGTGGTCTGTTACCACACATGTGAAAATCATTGGGCGTTTCCGCCCCTAACGTGTCCTAGGTGTTGGCTTCAGAAACGTTTGGAATTTCTACGGATCGGACCAGGACTCGGACTCGGTTCTCGGCTATTTGGAGGACTCGATTTTAAACCTAGGGCTCGGCTCAAACTCGAACTCGGCTCAGGATCAGATGGGTGCCCAAACCGGGGCTCAACCATGCTGTCTTTGGACCGCTTTGCGAGCATTACGTAGTCCGTTCGCTGCTGCCCCCCCCCTCCCTTCGCACGGATCGGGAAAGTGCCTACAAGCCCAAGCCACTGAAGACCTGGGCCTAGCCTGGCGTCTGGCGAGTTTCGATGTTAGTCCTGCAAACATCTCGCTTCCAAGTATAGTTCCCACGGTTTTCCTGAATATAATCTCCTACTGGAATTTTAGGCGACCACTCCGCTAATTCTCGTCGTCTTTCCGATTCTCGGTCTCTTCACAATCCTCCTCATCGATCCGTCCAGCAGCGGCGTACAGACGCTCTTCCAGCTGACCACCTGCGCGCTTGTGCTGATGCCGATGATTAGCCCGGTGTTCACAATGTTCTTCGTGAAGTCCTACAGGCAGACACTCTTCGACATGCTCGGGAGGGCACTATCGCAAATTTCAGTCGCGGGCCCGACATCGTCGCACTCGTCGACGTACATATCGCATCACGTTACGAACAGCGTGCAGAGGTTCTGACCGGCTATTCTACCCAAAGAATGCCATGCTGGCCCGGCTATGCGTATATATGCTCCATTGCGATTGCCCATGTAATCAACATTCGAATGCCTTCATAAAAAGCTCTTTACGGTTAGCCGACACGTCGGCAATGGTCAACTGACTGCTTGGCCTTTTCGCGTGCTTCGAGATAACGTGTTCGGAAAAAAGGAATGCAAAAATTCGACGACCTGTTTATGCTGAATAGGATACGAAAATACGCAATAAAAAGCGGAGAACAAAATAAGACGCTATAAATTTCTTGAGTAATGCAGTAAACCAGCTAAACAGTCTTGAAGAATTCTCCGATGGTCGCTTGGCGAGTGCTCGGTTCAAACAGTTCGACCTCCTTCGTACACGCGATGTTCTCTCGACGCACGACCTCGCAATACTGTCGGATGTCGGTCTGCTTCGCGGCCGTAACAGGGCCAGAAACCGGGCCACTGTTCAGGAAAGAAGCTTCCTCGAATTCTAGCGCGATGAGCTCTAAAGTTATCGGTTAAGAACATGCATTATTCTAGACATCGCTTCTAGATTAGGGTCAATTTTTAATTTTCATTTTTTCATTTTTGATTAAAGCCAGTAGACTGTATAATTTTCGCCTAAGATAGCGTTGGGTTCGCTGGGTTAACGTTATCGGCTAGCCGGAAACGTTTTCGGCTGAAATTTCAGCCGATCTTGTTAAAAAACATGGTTGGCTAGCCGATAACGTTAACGGCTGAAAAACACCATCGGCTGCAACATATATGCTCCATAAAGCTATTGCCTATGCAATCAACATTCGAATGCCTTCATAAAAAGCTCTTTACGGTTAGCCGACGACGTCGGCAATGGTCAACTAACTGCTTGGCCTATTCGCGTGCTTCAACATAACGTGTTCGGAAAAAAGGAATGCAAAAATTCGACGTACTTTTTTATGCTGAACAAGATAAGAAAAATACGCAGTAAAAAGCGGAGAACAAAATAAGAGGCTAAAATTTCTCGAGTAATGCAGTAGACCCGCTAAACAGTCTTGAAGAACTCTCCGATGGTCGCCTGGCGAGTGCTCGGTTGGATCAGTTCTACCTGCTTCTTCGTAGAGGCGACGTTCTCTCGACGCATGACCTCGCAATACTGTCGGATGTCGGTCTGCTTCGCGGCCGTAACAGGGCCAGAAACCGGGCCACTGTTCAGGAAAGAAGCTTCCTCGAATTCTAGCGCGATGAGCTCTAAAGTTATCGGTTAAGAACATGCATTATTCTAGACATCGCTTCTAGATTAGGGTCAATTTTTAATTTTCATTTTTTCATTTTTGATTAAAGCCAGTAGACTGTATAATTTTCGCCTAAGATAGCGTTGGGTTCGCTTGCCACGACCATGGGAAAGCAAAGGACCAGAAACTGGAGGCTTAAGGCCTCCCTTATCCCAGTCCACACCTAGCTCAGTTATGCATCTTAGAGCGTGCATCTATAATCCATATCTACGCATCTTAGGCAGATGACGTACCGGCTCGCAGTTTCTTCAGACGCTCCTTGTCCTCTTCGATTTCCTTCTCCAAGCGAGCGATTCCTGAGTTCGCCGAAGCGGTCGCGGCAGGCGCCGCTTCGAACTCCGCCTCCACGTGGCCCGCATCAGCCTCGAGGCTCTGCACACTGTCAAGCTTCCTTGGACGGCATCGCTTCTGCATGGGTGGCACGACGTCGGGCTGCTTCACAATGGCGGGCGTCGAACCGTCATCGTCGTAGCGCCAGTAGGATACCGCCGTCGAAAGGGCGTGCTTGTTCTTCTCGATCTTCGTCGCGAAATCCACTGTGAGTCCTCTCGGTGGATAACGGCCAAGACATTTTCGATGGCCTTGAATTCTACAGCTATTTAACCGCGGGCTTATTCGGGGATTTTGCGAATTATTTCATCGCTTTCGAGATGAAATAATTAAAAAATTTTGCCTTAGGGTGAGCGATAAAATTGCGAGCGTTTCTAGGGGAAACCGTGAAAGAGCTTTGTTCGCTGATGAAAGCGTGAGCTTCGGTTCGGCTGACTTACCGCTGGTCGGGCTTACGGCGGACAACCGGGCGCCGCAAATGAGACACTCCTTCGAGTTCGCGAACCTCGCGAAGTAGGTCCACACAAAGCTCTGCTTGGCCTTCGGCTTCTTCTGCAGACGCTTGCTCGCACTTCCTCCGATGAGCTCGACGTCCGATTCGTCGTCGCTGTCCGACCCAAGTCCAGGCGATGGTGGACTAGCCGATGCATTCGTGAGCTCGTTCTTTACAGCACAGGCAATTGGCTTTGACTCGCCGAACGGCTTCATCTGTTGCTCTCTGACGGATCGACGGCGCTGTTCGAGGTCGGAAACGCCTTGTTGCTTCAGCCTAAAAAGTCGGAAAACTGCATGCGCTTCTAACTTTTTTTGTCGGACTAATAACTCGAAGAAATGCCCAAAATTTGGTTTTGGCCATGCACCGCCAAGTTAGCTGTGATTTTTTTTGGCAGCCGCGGCGCTGTTCGGAGCTTGGGCGGATTTTTTTCAGTGACCGAGACGATACCGCTATTATATCCTAAAATCTCCGTCCGAACGTACATTTCCGCCACTTTCTCGGGATGCTCAAAGTGAAGAGCCTTCGTGATGCCGTGATGACTCTCCAAGTGAAACGGGAGGTCCGAACTAGCTGTAGCTCCCTTTCTGCGTGACTGTTTTCCGCAGATGAGGCAGTGCGTTACGCCGTCGACGCGTTCAGCGTAGTGCCAAATGAACGACGCTCGCTGACGGTTCGTCTTAGAGCCGACAGATGCGGATGGATGCGAGGGAACGTTGCCGGTCTGGAGCTGCTTCCTGACCTCCTGTCGACGCTTGTCGAGGTCGTCGATGTCGTGCTGTCTCAGTCTGAAATCTCATATTTAAATCAGTTTAAATCACAACCGCTCTTGGACGGCTCTTGCCGAAGAAACGGACACAACTTACATCTCCGCGACTCGCTTCGGCTGTGCATGGACCTCGGCGAACAGACCGTGAGGGTGTTCGAGATGTGGTATCACGCCTAAAGGAACCATCCGTGTGTTGAACGTAGGGCAAAGGGTCGTGCGCTTGGGTGCCTACCGACCGACCACCCGTGCACTAGCCATAGTCTCGAAGCTAAACGAGCTCATGGGCGGGTAAACATACCATGAATTCCGGTTCCGGACGAATAGACCTTTCCGCACAGAAGGCAGGCGCGGAAGTCGCCGACGCTTTCGACGTAAGACCACGCGTAACATTTGCGAGGACCCATAACGCAGAAAATATTTCCGGGACTAGCAGACTGCTGCCACTGCTTTCGAAGAGTCTTTATTAAGCAAGCGGTCTACGAGCTTTACGCTTTCCCGCGGCTCTCTTCGGCTCTCAGCACAACGAGACTGCGGTTTCACATTAGTGACCAGAGTTAACAACTTCAACGTCATGCGATCTGTGCACGACTTTGAACCAGACCATTCTAAGGTCGTCGCGCTGTGCTAGGTATCGGATAGCGCTGCAGCGGGGAACTAACAAATTCAACAATCGTTGAGCCTCCTTGGACACCACTTTCGTTAACCACTGACAGTGTCTGAGGAGGTAGCCACTCTTTTTTGCTGGACAGTGTGGAGCACGATAAAAGGCGCTTAACAGATAGACCGAAGTAGAGGCTAGTGTACTCCAGTTAAACATGAACACAGCAGGTTGGCACACGGTAAACATCTACTTTCAACAATTCGTGCTAAGTACGAGCGTGTCTGCTTGGTACAGGTAATCGCCGAAAGCGACACCTGATGCGCAAACCGCAGCGCAGCCGCTAATGGGACACAAAGTTAACTCTGCCGCTACAACTAGGGAACTTTCAAAAAAGTTAGTCAAAATGTCTCCTAAAATTTGCTGCTGTTGCCTGCGGTAGGCAGAATTTGCATTTTTGGGCAAGAATTGGAAGGTAAGGCGAGTGTGCATGATGTGTGATTTGCAGACGTATGCGCAAGTACTTCGTGTTTCTGAAGACGAAGCCGATGGGTAAGCCATGGCTGAGACTCGGCTCCGATACTTTTTCATGGTCTCGGTCGAGAAACCGAGAGTAAGCTAGGCTCCGCTCAGAAAATTTTTTTTGGAGATATGGCAATATTTTGACATAACTTTGGTGGCATCTTCTGCAGCGGGCCTTATTTAAAGCCGGGTAACCTAATAGACGTCAAGCAAGCCGTTACAACCGTTGTTACCCTACCGCTAGCTAGAATGAACCAAAATACCAAATGTTAGTTGAAGCCTTGTTCCCCCAGCCTCGAAGTAAGTACTTTTAATCGGTGCGTATTTAGCCACTTTAGTGTTTGTCATTGTGACATGCGGGGCAATCGTGTGCAGGCGCGTCCGGACCCGCCGAGACCCGCGGGTCCGGGCGGGTCCGGGTCCACGACTTTCGTGAACCGTCCGGGTCCGGGTCCGGGCGGGTCTGGGTCTTTCGGACCCGGCTAGACCCGACAGTGGTAAATTTTGGTCAAAATAGCCCACAATCGACCAAAATTCATCAACGCTTGGTTTTAAATTTGTGAAAAATGACATCGCGTAATGACAACTAGGCTATACTAATTGATTTAGAGCGTTTATAAATTGAAAAATTTACTAACTTTGAAAAAATATTTGTTCACCAAAGGGTCCCCCTTATCAATGGGATTTTTGGTCCACCGGGTCCCAAGGTGGGACCCGCGGGCGGGTCCAGGTCCGGAACGTGAGACCCGTGCACACGATTGATGCGGGGCCGTCAAATAGTATTCGGTACGCGCAGTCGGTACACGTGATGATTTTTCGCAAAGCCTACAGGAATTAGGTACGCCAGAGCGACTATCTTCAGATGCTACCGGACGGACCACTTTTTTACGTTATAACTTAAGCACTACAAACCAGCTGTCGTTTCCTTATTAAAACTTCATGCTTTTTACTTCTCCAGATCGATCACACCGAGGTCGATGACGGGAGCGTTGTCGCCTTTCATGTACACCGGTACAATCTTGGGGTCTTTGGCGGCACATGGGCCCTTTATGTAGAGCTTGAAGTCGAGCTTTTTGCTGAATCTATCGACTTTCTCGATCGGTATGTAGAGCTGGAAGGGCCGCTCGTTGATGCGATGGCCGCGCATGCTGCTGAAACAAGACATGCTTCATTTCAAGTTAAAGACAAACTGTAAAGCTCATATTTTGATCGTTTTGTTAAAGAAAACAGTCCAATAAGCTGAGTTATTCCGCGGGCCTCTTGGTTTGTTCGTCAAAAGATTCTTCACGTAACGACTCTTTTTTTGCCGTACGGGATACCCATGACCCAAAAATGCGAGCTACTCTGTTCAGTCTGCTAATGATGTCTGGCGACTGTTCGCTAAAAGTGTTACTTTGAGGCTATCATGTACTCGATTAGCCCTTTTTCGGGCAGTTTTCGTAAATGAGCAATTACCGTATTTCTTTTGATTATATCCCTCCTTAAATAGAGCCCCCCTCCCTTTAATAGAGCCCCACCCCCTCCCCCCAAGGTCCTAAAAACCCATCTGGGTTATGCGGACTTCGAATCCAAGGCCATATTTGGATAGGTAGCGATAAAATAAGAATTTTAGAACAGAGAGTGAGCCTTACGGATGACAAATAAAATTTAAAATAATTTTTAAAATTCTTTTTTTTCTGAAAAAATACCTTACGAAAAATAGAGTCCCAGGGGCTATATTCAAAGAAATTCGGTATATTTCAAGGCAGCTGGAAGAACCATTGTCGTAGAAACTGCGTTCGCCAGTGTCGAGCTCAGGCATGCCCAACGATAAGATGGAATTACGCGAAGCTTGTCGGGGCATACATTCGGCCGGCTTCACTTTTTTTGGAAATGGCTCGTTTTTTGCCCAAAACGGACATACTACGGCAGTAAAATTTTTCATATCTTCTCGAAAGTGAAAGTAGTCTAAGTCTAGTAGAGGCGCAGAACTTACTCGATGAGCTGTTTGTCGAGCATGAGACCTAACTGGTACGGCCCATCGCCCTGGTTACACTTCAGGTGACCCTGGACGGTGACCTGGTCCAGGCGGCGCGTGAGAACCACGTCCACAAACAGAAGGATGAAGACGAGGGTAAGCATCGTATGCAGCCCTCCAATGCTTGAATGCAGCGTGGTGTCGATACGGCTTTATGCGTGACACATTTCTGCTTCTCCCGTTCGTGTTAATCAGCTAGTTATTATTTATCATGTGCATTAAATTCGTGCGGACGTTTCGACGTCTATTTGACATGCGATATTGCGGCAACGAGTTAAAATGCTACGTGCTGGGACGATGGAGAAAAGGATAGGGTTCGCTTGTCCGTAACTCGCTTGGTTTTTAAGGTTAGGACGCACCTGCAAACAAGGAATACGGCTTTTACGTACCAAAAAGTCGTAGCGCTTCAACTGCTTTAATTACACACGCCAAGCGCTAGAAGAAACTTTTTGAACTTGATTGCAGATCTCATTTCATTTTCTTTTCGTATTTACGCGCAAGCCGTGACGGTAGGAAGCAGCGAATGGGGCAACTATGACAGCTATTATGATCGAAGTCAAACTTGTCGCGAAAGCGAGCCGGGAGCGTACGGCAGAGTGGAGCGGAGCTAGCAAATGAGTTAGCACCTAGCATAGTACGAGGGCAGGAGAAATAGAAGTTGTCGCGAAGAGCATGGTTAGAAAGGATGCAACGTTTGACGCCATTTTTGCGGAGCAGTATGCCCTTGAAAGTGCACTCATCGGTAAACATGTGACGGTATTGTAGAGGCAGAAAGTCAAGCACATTACAACGCTCGGCATTAGGATAGTTCGGAACCCGTAGGAAACAGCGGTTGATGATTATCTTGTTGGCTCAACGTTGCACGGATTCGAGTTCCCGTGCATCCTTCTTGAGGTACGGGGAAGCACGAAGCATGCTCGAGAATGGATATGACGAACACGACGTAGCATCGGGCGAAGGATTCGGTAGTCGACGGAGTTGATGAGCTTGAACAGTACATGCAGTGGGGCTCTAGTGACTCAGTGTCGTATCCCTGCATTAGTTTATTATGGCTACGATAGTTCAGCAAAGTCGCATAGCTAAAGTTTAAGGCGTTTCAAACATGCGAGTCACTCGTGGCATAGTCACTGAGGACCGTTGCAGAGCGATCCGGAGCATGCGTTATGATCGTTCCCCGCAAGGCTTCTGCACTTCGAGCACGGAGGTCCCGACTCGTAGATTAGTTCGTGCGAGTTACCGCTAAAAACTTAGTGCTCTACGGCACAGGAGCGGAGTACAGGAGTGGGATAGTGCGGTGCCCCGACCGCTCACACCAGGCGCGTGCCGAACTTAAGGGGCGTCCCTTGAAGGGGGACCAAGGCAAATTTTTAAATATATTTTTTTTCTTACTGATTTTAGCCAAATTTCCTACCAGTTTTTGCCACACTACTTTTTTTGGACTGGTGTTTGCCACATAGGTAAGCGCGCAAGTTGCTCATGCAGCGACTGCGTTTTAGGCGCAAAAACGCTACAATTATTGATCCGGGATGTAGAAAAAATATCAAAGGTGGACCAAAGCATTTTTCCGTCCGGCGTCGGCCGATGTTCGACGCTGAAAAAATTGGTAAGGGTCTTTATTACCTATGCACGCCGACCCTCTGGCTAGACCGACGGGACGACACTTGTTCGAATTTCGGGCTTGAAATTTTGCTTCGAAATTCGAACGCATTAAGCGCTAGGTAAGCACATTCGATACACTCCTGGCCCACAACAGTCGAGCGATTTGCCCTGACTTACGCCGGCGAGTAGTTGCAAACGACGTAGGTGAACTTGCTCCAGTCTCCCGTGACGTCACCCTTTGTCTCGCACCATTGGACGCCACATCCGAGCTTTGCGCTAGCGGCCCACGCCATCTGAAAGCGGCGAAAATGCTGACGAACAGGAATTTCTGACGAGCTTACCTGCGACCAGTGTCCGATTTTCAGGTATTCATCTCCGACGAGGGTGAGGTTGGAGCTGACGACCACCTTCTGCAGCTCGCTCCACCACGATTCTGCGGCGGCCGTCAGAGCAGCAGCTAAATTCAGCGAGTCCACAACGCCCTAGCATATTTGCTGATACCGAACGAAAGGCCAACACTGTCGGAACAACGCATCGAATTTGTAGTGACTAGGCATTTTTATTGTGCTGCGTTAAAGACCATTGAGAACTACGGTGTAAGGATCGGCACAGGTAGCCGTACTGTACTCCGTAGCAGGGTTTCCACCTCAACCTCAACCCTCAACTTTAGGGTTGAGTTTGCGGTTGAGGTTGAAGTTTTTCGTATCCAGGGTTGAGGTTGAGGTTCTCGATGGTCATGGTTGAGGTTGAGGTTGAGGTTTCTGTAGAGCCCGGTTCCGGATGAGCTACAACCTCAACCTCAACCCCTAATTTCGGGATGATCAGCCCGGTGTTCACTACCGTATTTTTAGTAGAGCCCCAGGGGCTCTATTGTTCGTAAGGTCCAGGTGGGGCTCTATTTAAGGCTGGGGCTCTAATTTTCGGATGCCAGCCGCAAGGGCAATCGTTGGGGAAAATAACCTGGCAATAACAAAAATGACCGAAATTCAGGCATTTTCATTTAAAAAAAACTTTATAAATGTGTTCAAAGATGGTACCGCTTTGATGTAGTGTACGAGCATTACAAAGCAAAGTGACTGTATTCAACTTTGTAAGGCAGCTTTCCGTGAAAGCTACGTCTCATCTCTTAGGATCACATAGTGGCGATGGGGCTCATTTCGAGGTGGGGCTCTAATCTAAAAAATACGGTATGTTCTTAGTGAAGTCCAATAGGCAGACGCTTTTCGACGTGTTTGGGAGGGCGCTATCGCAAATGTCGATCACGGGTCCGACATCGTCGCACTCTTCCACGTACATTTCACATCAAGCTACAAACAGTGTGCAGAGATTCTGACCTACGCTAACAGAGCTACATCCTCTGCTGAGCAGGCTATGCGTATATATGTTGCAGCCGATGATGTTTTTCAGCCGATAACGTTAACGGCTAGCCGGAAACGTTAACGGCTGAACCTTCAGCCGTTAACGTTATCGGCTAGCCGGAAACGTTTTCGGCTGAAATTTCAGCCGATCTTGTTAAAAAACATGGTTGGCTAGCCGATAACGTTAACGGCTGAAAAACACCATCGGCTGCAACATATATGCTCCATAAAGCTATTGCCTATGCAATCAACATTCGAATGCCTTCATAAAAAGCTCTTTACGGTTAGCCGACGACGTCGGCAATGGTCAACTAACTGCTTGGCCTATTCGCGTGCTTCAACATAACGTGTTCGGAAAAAAGGAATGCAAAAATTCGACGTACTTTTTTATGCTGAACAAGATAAGAAAAATACGCAGTAAAAAGCGGAGAACAAAATAAGAGGCTAAAATTTCTCGAGTAATGCAGTAGACCCGCTAAACAGTCTTGAAGAACTCTCCGATGGTCGCCTGGCGAGTGCTCGGTTGGATCAGTTCTACCTGCTTCTTCGTAGAGGCGACGTTCTCTCGACGCATGACCTCGCAATACTGTCGGATGTCGGTCTGCTTCGCGGCCGTAACAGGGCCAGAAACCGGGCCACTGTTCAGGAAAGAAGCTTCCTCGAATTCTAGCGCGATGAGCTCTAAAGTTATCGGTTAAGAACATGCATTATTCTAGACATCGCTTCTAGATTAGGGTCAATTTTTAATTTTCATTTTTTCATTTTTGATTAAAGCCAGTAGACTGTATAATTTTCGCCTAAGATAGCGTTGGGTTCGCTTGCCACGACCATGGGAAAGCAAAGGACCAGAAACTGGAGGCTTAAGGCCTCCCTTATCCCAGTCCACACCTAGCTCAGTTATGCATCTTAGAGCGTGCATCTATAATCCATATCTACGCATCTTAGGCAGATGACGTACCGGCTCGCAGTTTCTTCAGACGCTCCTTGTCCTCTTCGATTTCCTTCTCCAAGCGAGCGATTCCTGAGTTCGCCGAAGCGGTCGCGGCAGGCGCCGCTTCGAACTCCGCCTCCACGTGGCCCGCATCAGCCTCGAGGCTCTGCACACTGTCAAGCTTCCTTGGACGGCATCGCTTCTGCATGGGTGGCACGACGTCGGGCTGCTTCACAATGGCGGGCGTCGAACCGTCATCGTCGTAGCGCCAGTAGGATACCGCCGTCGAAAGGGCGTGCTTGTTCTTCTCGATCTTCGTCGCGAAATCCACTCCGACGTGGTCCATGCCGTCCATGACTTCAAGCTCCGAGCTTGGGTGGTCTCGCTTCCGCTTGGGTGGCACGACGTCCGGATGCTTCTCAGTGGCGGCCGTCGAGTCTTCGTCGTCGTAGCGCCAGTATGACACCGCCGTCGAACGTGCTTGCTTCTTGGTCTTGGTCTTCTCCTTCTTCGGCGAGACGGGCGGCGTTGGCGGGCGGTAGGCTTGCTGCGGTTCGATTCCAGCCCTACAAGCATCTCCGATAGGAATGCACGCTCCTAATTATAGTGAGGTCTCGACCCCCTCCTGCCGAATGCTGTTTGCCAAAGCTTTTTGGAGAGGAGAAAGATTGCTGGCAACATTTTGTGTTCCGTTTTTACCCAAAAAAAAGTTTAAAAAATCGCAAAATTGTAATCCGCTATTGTTGTTAGCCGACAGGCAAGCATCCCATTCTTGCCCATAGCCCATTTCAGTCGTTTATCCGGATTTTAGTTGAATGGTACCAGGCCCTCCTTTCTAACTGCGCCTGGGTATGCCACCCCTATGGAAAGCGCAGAACACCCCCCCCCCCTCCCACACAAGCGATTACCTCTGCAAGCGAAGCTCCTCGGCCTCCATGGCGGCGCGACGATTCGCCTCAAGATCGATGTCGTTCTCCTTCAGATGACGGAGGATGTCTGCCTCATTCGTCTCGTGCCGCTGCCGGGTGATATCGTGCCTGTCTCGCAGATGGTACTCGCCTTAATGGTACTTGGTAGATCTCCCAATCTCCTTTGGGCCTCAATCCTGGCAGGGATAAAGGCCAAGACATTTTCGATTTCGTTATACTTCTGGGACTGCTTAATCTACTGCTTACTCGGGGATTAGACAAAATTTCCGAATTTCGCGAATATTCGAACGAGTTTTTTAGAGTACACGTAGGTGGAAACATGCGCTTTCAAGCTAAAATATTTGATAATATTTCCGCGTAGAAGAGGAATGAGTGATCATTGTGGTGCGTTTCTTTTTGCTCATTAGGTTCGCAAAGGGGAAGCCGCCGTTATCTTGGCTCGCTGATGAAATAATTCGACTTACCGCTAGTCGGACTAACGGCGGCCAGCCGAGCGCCGCAAATCAGGCATTCTTTGGAGTTCGCGAATTTCGCAAAGTAGGCCCACACAAAGCTCTGCTTGGCCTTCAACTTCTTCTGCAGACGCTTGCGCGCACCGCTTCCAATGAGCTCGACGTCCGAGTCGTCATCGCTGTCCGAGGACGAATGAACCGATGTGTTGATGAGCTCGTTCTTTACGGTGCTGGCGGCTGGCTTTGACTCCGCAGACGGCTTTACCGGCTGCCCTCTGACGGACCGACGACGTTCTTCGATGTCCGAAACGCCTTGTTCCTTGAGCCTAAAGGTCAGCAGGTGCATGCATTGACCGTGATTGCTGGCGACGTTTAAGGCCAGAATCGAGTTTGACAAATCGAGATCGAACCGAACTCACATCTCCGTCACTTTCTCGGGGTGCTCAAAGTGAAGAGCCTTCGTGATGCCGTGATGACTCTCCAAGTGAAACGGGAGGTCCGAGCTAGCTGTAGCCCGGGCCGCACGCGACTGCTTTCCGCAGATGAGGCAGTGCGTTACTCCGCCGACGCGTTCCGCGTAATGCCAAATGAACGACGCTCGCTGTCGGTTTCTCTTGACGGAGCCAGCAGATGCGGACGGATGCGTAGGAACGTCGCCGGTCCGGAGCTGCTTTCGGACCTCCTTACGGCGCTTGTGGAGGTCTTCGATGTCGTGCTCTCTCAGTCTGGAATCTCATGTTGTTTAAATCAGAGTAGATCCTGGACGTTTGTTGTCGACGAAACGGAAACAACTTACATCTCCGCGACTCGCTTCGGCTGCGCATGGACCTCGGCGAACAGACCGTGAGGATGTTCGAGATGTGGAATGATGCCTAAAGGAAACATCCATGGGTTGAATGCAAGCCAAAGGGACATGCACACGAGAAGTTAAGCTACACGGGGGCCAGCTGCGATTGTCCGACGGCTTTCCAGTTTGGGAAACGAGACAACGCGGAAATACCTCCGGGATATAGAGCTTGAGAAATGCTGGAAAAAAGGTATATTGTGGACTAGTTAACACAGTTTTTACTATTCTCTGATCCAGTATTTTTCCAAACTTTTCTTGGCCCAATGCCTTACCCACACGATCCTGGCCGAGGTAAACATACCATGAATTCCGGTTCCGGAAGAATAGACCTTGCCACAAAGAAGGCAGGCGCAGAAGTCGCCGACTTTCTCGACATAAGCCCACGCGTAACATTTGCGAAGACCCATAACGCCGAAAGTAATTTCGGAATCAGCAGATTGCTTTCCATTGCTTTGGAAGGGGCTTTATGAAGCAAGCGGTCTACGAGCTTTACGCTTTCCCGCGACACATGTTACCTCTACAGGGCCTTTGAACAGACGTTCAAAGAGTGTTTGCTTCGGCTCTCAGCGTCATGAGACTGCGGTTTCCTCCTCCAGTGACCCAAGTGACCAGCTTTCTTTAGGCTAGCAGTCTACTAGCTTTACTCTTTTTCATGATCTTTGCAGGGCTTTGAACGAGACCATTCTAAGGTCGTCACGCTTTCCTAGGTACCTAATACTGCCGCAGAGGCGAACTAACGAATTCAACGACCATTGAGTCTTCTTGGACAACACTTTCTTTCAACCTTTGACAAAGCCTAAGGAAGTCGCCACATTTTTTATTGGACAATGCGGAGCATGTTAAAAGGTGCACAACTGGCAGGTCGATGAAAAGGCTAATTCTAGTCTCGTTAAACAATGAACGACGAACAAAAATGAGGACAATTGCATTAAACACGTATAATTCGGGGAATTTAAGTTGACTCAGTCATCTGTCGATCTCTAGCCAACCCTGTGCAACCGGGCCGGGCCGGGCCCGGGCCTCGGTTTCGCAGAACCAGCCGAGCCCCCGGGCCGGGCCTGGGATAGGCCCGGCCCGGCCAGTTTAGGCCCGGTTCAAGGCTCAAAAATTGGCACATTTGGTCAATTTTTCAATACATTTTTGGTAAATTAGTCAAAAAGTCGCTCAGGCGGTGCATGCGGCAAGCTATTTTAGGTGAAAAATACTCGAATGTTGTATTTTAAACTCATAATAAGGGGCAACACTTTAGCCTATGGAAAGTACCAAAGGGGGGATCGAGGGAATTTTTCCTGTCTAGCCTGAGCTTTCCTGAGCTTTTACATGGGAGAGGAAACACCTAAAAGGATCCTAAATGGCCAAAGACTGGCCAAGAAGTGCACGAAAGCAGGAATATGTTTGATTTTACTTGTAATATCTTACGGATTGACCTAAGATTTACGTCTGTTACTGTCCGACTTGTATTTTTGATTAGCAACTAAACTACCAGAAAAGATCTTCCACTCGATAATTATGTCTTCCAACGTGATCATTTCTCCAGATCGATCACGCCGAGGTCAATGACAGGTGCGCCATCGCCTTTCATATGCACCGGCACAATCTTCGGCTCTTTGGAAGTACACGGGCCCTTGATGTAGAGCTTGAAGTCGAGCCTCTTTTTGAAGCTATCGACTTTCTCGATCGGTATGTAGAGCTGGAAAGGCCGCTCGCTGATGCGATGGCCGCGCATGCTGCTGAAAGAATTCGGCTTCATTCCAAGTAAAAAACGAATTGTTAAGCTTAAGTTGTGATCGTCTAGTTGAAGAAAGCGTATTCAAAAAGCTCAGCTATGCCGCGGTCTTTTGATTTGTTCGTCAGAAAGCCTTCACGTAAAGACTCTTTTTTTGTCGTATGGGATACTCAGGACTCAAAAATATAAGATGTTCTTTTCTGTCTGCAACTCATGTATGGCAAATCTTCGCTAAAAGTGTTACTTTATACTTTTTCGAAAAAGTCTCCCCCTATCTTTCTTCCCAAAAAGTGGACATACTACGGCAGTAAAGTTTTAGCCCAAATCATCTCGAAAGTAAAAGTAGACTTAGCCTAGCTGTGGCGTAGAACTTACTCGATGAGCTGTTTGTCGAGCATTAGACCCAGCTGGTACGGCCCATCGCCCTGGCTGCACTTCAGGTGGCCCTGAACGGTGACCTGGTCCAGGCGGCGCGCGAGAACCACGTCCACAAACAGAAGCATAAAGACGAGGGTAAGCATCGTTTGCCGCTGTCCGATGCTTGGACGCAGCGTTTTGTCAATTCCGCTTTATGCGTGACGCATGTTCTCCTGCTCTCGTTCGAATTAATCAGCTAGTTATTATTTATTATGTGCTTTTTGAATTCATCTGGACGTTTCGATTTCTACGTGACACGCGATGATATTGCGGCAATGAGTTCAAGGTTAGAACGCACCTGCAAAAAGGATTACGGCTTTCTTGTACCAAAAAGTCCTAGCTCTTTAACTGCTTTAATTACGCAAGCCCAGCGCTAGAAGCAACTTTTTGAACTTGATCGCGTCTACAGTCAATGTCGTATCCGTGCGGTAGTCTATTTATAGCTTAATTCAGCAAAGTCGCATACCGTATTTTTTCGAATAGAGCCCCAGGGGCTCTATTTTTCATAAGGTCTCTCCGGGGGGGCTCTATTCAAGGGGGGGGGGGGCTCTATTC
>JNEY01000243.1:26383-37618 GCA_020875895.1 Aphelenchus avenae
TGGAGGGGGGGGGGACAAAATGACTAGCTTCTTTAGGGGGGGAGGGACCACTCAACTGCCGGATGAGGGGGGGGGGCAACTTTAAAACGCTTGAAAAAAGTGTAAAAATGTGCCATGAGCATGAGGTCCCCCGAGTTCAATGCCGGACCGGCGACGAAAATTTTATGATCCCGTTTTTCTTGAAGCCACTTGCACTTGTCTCACCGTAGCGCTTACCTTCTGCCGTGTTCTTTGAGTGCAAGCTGTCTGATGACGTCCTCGACTGATAGCGGAAGAAGGAGTCATTCCCGGCAGCGGCAAATGCGAAAACGAATAGAAGGAGCAACATGCTGCAGTTGTGGGTTTTCCGTGAATACAGGGTGCTTAAGAAGGCGTTTTGGTTCCATGTTCCTTACGTTGTGCTTCTTGTATGATTAAGCCTTCAACAAGCTGCTGAAGTGTCCTTCGCTTAGCGGCAAAGCAAGACCTTTCTGACGCGAGCGTTAGTCAGTGCAAGCTAGACGAAATGACATTTCACGGCGCTTTGGGCAACCTTTGGAAAATTCTAGAACCGGCCGTCTAGAACAACGGGCATTTGTTCCTCTGCAAAAGGTTTAAAAAGATAACTATTCGAGACAGAAACGAAATTTTGCATTTTTTTTAGGTCTGAACATGTAAAGAAGAAGCACTTTTCCAACAAGTCTGTTATTTAAGGCACTCTGTGGACCTCGCTTAGCATGAACCCAAATCCTTCCTGATTCCAGTTTAATGCAAACGGATAGCTTAGTGTTCGGCACGGTCCGTCAACCATGTCGAACGCCATCAACACGAGGCCCGGCTCGGTAAGAGTCCCGTCTCGGCAGGTGTCCGAAAGTGCCTTTGGTCCCCCCCCCCCCTTTGGTATTATTTTTACAGGCCGAATTTTAAATTTTTTTGTCGAGTTTATTGAATGAATCTGGACGTACGGCACATAAAATAACCAGCCGCAAACGCCGCTATAGCCACTTTTCGGCTTTTTCAAAAATACCTAGGTGAAATTTTGGCGAAATTTTTCAACTTTTGGAGCCCTAACGGGCCTTCTCGGGCCGGGCCGGGCCTACCCTAGGCCCGGCCCGGCGAGCCTAGGGCCTGGTTGCGATCCGCCCGACCCGCCCGACCCGACCACCGGACCCGACCTAACCCCTCCCGATCCGACCGGACCGCGAGGTCGGTACCGACCCCGACCTATGTTTAAAAAATTGGCTTTTTAATGGCTCTTAAATCACTTTTTCGGCGTATTCTGTCATAAAAGCGTCAAATTTTTTAATTTATGCGGCCAGAAAGTTTTCGAAAATTGGTCTTTTTACCGAAACACAGTCCGGGTAGGGTTTTTTTCCGTCCTCGAAAAAACCCAAGGCCGGGTTTAGGGCGCACGTTGTCTTAGCTGCGGATGATGTTCGAAGCCGTCGTGGCCGGCTTCTGTGCCGGCTCTAGCGGCGTCGCGCTACGGCTCGCACTCGCCGATGAGACCGCTCAGACGTCGAAGTTCCTGCTCCTTGTCCTCTTTGCCGCGCTAACCGCGTCGACGTGGTTCTTCCACGTCCATGCAGTGCGCGTCGCCCACGGCGCAAGCGGTGGTCATCAACGCGGGGTCGGACTTCGTCTGCTCGGGCGTCTTCTTCACCGAGCCGAGAAGCTTCACGTGGTGCGCGGGAGTCGCGTGCATTCTCCTCTGCATCTAGCTCATCCAGGAGCAACCGCAGGAGGAGAAGGAGGAGAAGAAAACGTAAATATCTCAGAGCCTTTTTCTGTTTGTATGTATTTTACGGGCATAAATGTGTCTAAGGTTTGCCGAGGTCTTCAAGTACTAAGGACACGTGGGCTTTCGAGGTTAGACTATTTTCGGAGAATCGTTCGGAGCGAGAGCGACAAATTAATGCGATCGGCTTTCGCAATTTTCTAAATTGCGCTGCACGGTCACAAATATGTCTAATGGCAAAATACTTGCGTCTTCATTACAAGTTTCCCTGCGAGCCTATGGTCGTGGGAAGGGGAAGTAGGTTGCAGGAAGGAACTGAAGGAAGATCCTGAAAGTAAAGAAACTCCCGTTAAAGTCCCTGCTTTACAGTTACTGCCTTAGCATTATTCTCCGACATTTAGGCGCGACATACACTGTACACTGTATACGCTGTCGCATTAAGTAGGCAGTAGAATTTACTGTACCCCAGCGTCCTTCACTCGGCTAGAATTTACAGTAGCATTATCAGCTACAGTAAACTATCAGTTACTGTAAAGCGGCATTAAGCCGCTAGGGAAATGCTAGGGCTTTACAATAATTGCTATAGTTTACTGTAACTGACAGCCGAATGCCGACTCAGTGTAAATGCTACTGTAATAGTGACCCATTTGCTGTACCTACTTAATGTGCATTACCGGTAGGTACAGTGGCCTTTCTCTGACTAAATGATTTCCGCAAAGGTGTGTACGAGAGCCTCGACCGAGGGGCCGGTGTCTGGGGTGGAAGGAGGGCTAAGATGGGCGCCCAAATTTCTGACTTTGCTCCGTCCACCGCTGTGTAAATGAAACATGCCAATCGCCGGCTGATGTCTTTTGTATCAAGAGAAGTCGCCACCAAAATATTTTACAACGCAGAGAGCAAAGACAAAAAAAACAGAGAGGTTGACGCAGGTCGTCTGGAAGTGACTTAGTAGAATGGCACCGACGTCGGCTCGCGGCGTTCCGTCCTTCGCTCCTCGTCTGGTAAGCTGGAATTAGTTGAAGGTATCGATACGAAGCTAATGATGCCACTCAGCCTGAATGTAGCTTACCTTGTTCTTCTTCTCCTTCTTCTTTTTCCTCTGATTCTTCTCGCTGTCTAAAACGTCGTGGTCCGATGGACAGACAAATGTGTGGGTTTGTATATAAAAGCCACGGTTCCTGGAAGGGAGCAGTTTTTATCATGGGCGTCGGGCATTGCTCGTGTTTTGAGCAAAATTTTCGCTCAAACCGGGTCTGGAATCGAGGCCTTGTCTTGATGCAGTGGAAGGAGCTACGCGTGAAAGTCGTGGTCCCGCGATACAGGGGTAAACGGACTTTTTCGTACAACCAGGATCGGAATGCCCACCTCACTGGGCTAGTATAGCAGTGCCTAACGCTGGAATAGAACACCCAGCTCCAGTTCTTCCCACAGGATCATACACTTCCAAGAAGACGTCCTGCCACGTGAGCTTTGCGGTCCTTCTTCCATGGGAACCAGTGGCCTTCCGAACTACGGGAGAGGACAGTTGAGCGTCCGCCTTCCCACTGGACCGCTACTTTCAAGCGGACCTCCTCCAGGATCAGCGTCCGTCTTTCCGCGGACTACTAATTCTAGGTGGACCTCCTACCATGTGGATTGTGTCGCCTTCCATAAAGATGGTGCGCGAGCTGGACCTTTACCCTGGAACGGACTTCTCAGCGTTCCCCTTCCAGCGGGCCACTAATTCCGCGTCTCCAGCGAAATGACCCACAAATTTCATGCGATATGACCCACAAATTTTTAAGGACCCACAAATTTCATGCGATATGACCCACAAATTTTTAAGGACCCACAAATTTCAAGCGATATGACCCACAAATATAAAAGACCCACAAAATTCATGCGAAATGACCCACAACCCTGACAGGACCCACAAATTTCATGCGATATGACACACAAATTTAAAAGACCCACAAAGTTCATGCGAAATGACCCACAAATTTAAAAGACCAAAAGACNCTGAGTCCTGGCGGGGGATAACGGCCAAGACATTTTCGATTTTCTTGAGTTTACACGGCTATTTAATCTAGTAGGATTACCTAGACACAGTTTCCGAATTTGGCGAATGCACGAAAAGTTTTTAGGGTGCACTTAGTTTCAAGCCGAAATATTTCGAAAATTTTGCCGTGGGATAGAGACGAGTATCTCCTTGGCGCGTTTATTTCCGCACCTCAAACGATCCGGAACACCCGAAATCATTTTAGGTTCGCAAAGGGGAGGTCGCGAGCCTGGTACGCACATGAAAAAGAGACGAGTATCTCCTTGTGGGATAGGGACGAGTACGCACATGAAAAAATCGATTGCTTACCGCTGGTAGGGCTTACGGCGGACAACCGGGCTCCGCAAATGAGACACTCCTTCGAGTCCGCGAACTTCGCGAAGTAGGTCCAAACAAAGCTCTGCTTGGCCTTCCGCTTCTTCTGCAGACGCTTGCTCGCACTGCCTCCGATGAGCTCGACGTCCGAGTCGTCGTCACTGTCCGACCAAAGTCCAGGCGATGGTGGACTAGCCGATGCATTCATGAGCTCGTTCTTTACAGCGCAGGCGACTGGCTTTGACTCGGCGGGCGGCTTCATCTGTTGCTCTCTGACGGATCGACGGCGCTTTTCGAGGTTGGAAACGCCTTCTTGCTTCAGCCTAAAGTCGGAAAAGTCCGTGCGCTTCTCACTTTTTCGTCGGACTAATAACTCGAAGAAATGCCCAAAATTTGGTTTTGCCATGCGCCTTCAAGCTAGCTGTATTTTTGGGAGGCGTGGCGCTATTCAGGGCTAGGGCGGATTTTTTTCGGTGACCGGGACGATACCGCGATTGTATCCTAAAATCTCCGTCCGAACTTACATTTCCGCCACTTTCTCGGGTTGCTCAAAATGAAGAGCCTTCGTGATGCCATGATGACTCTCCAGGTGGAATGGGAGGTCCGAAGAAGCTGTAGCTCCCTTCCGGCGCGACTGTTTTCCGCAGATGAGGCAGTGCGTTACGCCATCGACGCGTTCCGCGTAGTGCCAAATGAACGACGCTCGCTGACGATTCGCCTTGGAGCCGGCATATGCAGACGGATCCGTAGGGACGTCGCCGGCCTGGAGCTGCTTCCTGACCTCCTTACGGCGCTTGTCGAGGTCTTCGATGTCGTGCTCTCTCAGTCTGGAATCTCATGTTTAAATCAGAATAGATCCTGGACGTTTGTTGTCGACGACACGGAAACAACTTACATCTCCGCGACTCGCTTCGGCTGCGCATGGACCTCGACGAACAGACCGTGAGGGTGTTCGAGATGTGGAACGATGCCTAAGGGAAATAAAAAATTGGTATTAAATGTGCGAACTAGCCCAGAATTTGCTTTTGTCGGCTTTTAATACTAGATCCCGGAGGATCTAGAATCTAGGATCTTTTCGCCCCAAATGCACTCTTTTTTCGTGCGGAATGTTGAACACAAAAACCGTCGGAATTCTTAATAGAAAAATCTGAATACACAAAACTGTACTCGGAAACTGCGTGCTTAAACTTTGCGATACTTTGTGAAAGTCACTTAGACAGTCGTAATTTTAACAATGTTTTATTAAATCTTGAACTTTGATTAGCAAAATGTATTCCACATGCCCGTATTGGAAAGCCGTAGGAACCCCACAAACTTGACCATTTGCTTTGTCACTTTTTCACTAGGTATTTTCCAAAATTTGTTTTCTTAGATTTACTTGGTCAAATGCCCTAACCGTCCTCGCACTAGCCATAGCCTCGAAGCTAAGCGAGCTCCTGATCGGGTAAACATACCATGAATGCCGGTTCCCGAAGAATACACCTTCCCACACAGAAGACAGGCGCAGAAGTCGCCGACTTTTTCGACATAAGTCCACGCGTAACATTGGCGAGGACGCATAACGCACAAAATATTTCCAGTACTAAAAGACTGCTTTCCATTGCTGTTGAAGAGGCTTTATTAAGCGAGCGGTCTACGAGCTTTACGCTTTCCCGCGGCTCTCAGCACAACGAGACTGTGGTTTCACATTCAGTGAGTGACCAGAGTTAACGACCTCAACGTCGTGAGATCTGTACAGTGCTTTGAACCAGACAATTATGAGGTCGTCACGCTATTCTAGGTATCGGATAGCGCTGCAGCGGGGAACTAACGAATTCAGAAATCATTGAGCCTCCTTGGACACCACTTTCGTTAACCATTGACAACGTCTGAGGAGGTAGCCACATTTTTATTGGACAGTGCGGGGCACGATAAAAGGCGCTTAACTGATAGACCGAAGTAGAGACTAGTGTAATCCATTTAAACACGAACAACCTGATAATTTGAGTCAAACACGCATGGCAAAGTTCCAGTAGGGGAAAGGTCACTCATCTGTCGATTTCTATCGTCGCTCAGCCGTTGCGTACAGGGCGTGTTTCGGGTTCAACAGTGCGCTACCTTCGAGTTCCACCTCCAATACCGTATTTTCTCTAATTTTCACCCCGGTGGATAATTTTTCGATCGCCCAATTTGGGAAAATATGAAAATTTAAAATGCTCGTAACTTTTTTCCTTTGAGTTCGCATGACTCTCTCTTCGTCTTAAAATATACTTGATTCGTCCTTGTCTACTCAAATATGGCCTTATATTGGAAGTGCGTGTACCACCAGACTAGATAAAAATTTTGGGGTAGGGGGTTAATTAGAGCGGGTGAACAATTAGAGGAGGGGGGGGGGGGAAATTAGAGAAAATACGGTACCTGGATTTTCACATGCACGCATGTTTGGCGTCGGCAGGAAGCGGTAGCGACGCAGCAGAACCGCCAACCTGGTGCGCAGCTCGATCTCAGCGAGGCGATAGTCGACGCAGTTCCTCGGTCCGTGCCCGAACGGCAGGTATGCAAGCGGGTCCCTGCGAGCTTTCTCTTCCTTCGAGAACCTAGAGAAATGATTTACAGAAGAAGCGAGAAGAAGAAGAAATGCTCCAGAAGCTTTCTAACGCTGCCTGTCCGCACTAAAGCAGCACTTTTTGCCGAATTTATCCTTCCCGTTCCGCTCGTTCCCATTCCGTTCTCAAGCAACCCTGTCCGTTGCTTTTCGCTGTCAGTGTATGTCTGTGAACAAGCGGAAGAAGTCGCTAAGAAATACGTAGATTGTTGTTCCTCCTGTGTAAGTGAACAGGGCTTCCAGATGGAATTTGCCCAGGGAGGGCGCCAGACCCGCCAATGGAGGGCGCATGGGGCACCTCTTTGGGCCTCTTGGTCCCCCCCCTCAGGTATTTTCTGCAATGTCAAATTTTACCCCTTTTTACAGGCCGAAACCGATATTTTACACTATTACTGCCGAGTACCGCCCGCCGCAGGCACCGCCAGAGACTATCGTGGATTTCCCGGAGGGAAACAACGTATTCAGCCGGCCGCAGGCGATATCAACTTTTTTTGGCTATTTTGTCAAACTTTCTATTTAAAATTTTCCTTTACAGTTCCGTACCGTGTTCCCCTGCTCGTCCAGCCCTATTCCCCACCTTTCAGGATCGAGCTCCTTCGGCTCCGGGAAGTACTCCGGGTCGTGATGCGTAGCGTAGATCGGCACTGTGTATGCGATTCAGTATAACAATTTCAGTATATGCACTTTCAGTATATGCAATTTCAGTATAAGCAGTAAAAACCCAAAATCGCCAATAATTGACCAAAAATTCATCAAAATGTGACAAATTTGGTGCAAATTGGCGAGTAACCCACAGTGTTCTACATGTTTAAGACGTGTTATGGCACTATACCCTTAGTGTTCCATGTCCGGGAGGTACCCGCCGTCCGACCACCCAAGGGTCCCCCCTTTGGAAAAATACCGTATCCTCATGTGGGCGGAAAACATTAAAATTTTCCTCATCTTCCTGCAAACTGAGCAGAAACTTGCTCAGCTTGCCTGAGCTGCGCTGGAAACGGGCGTTGAAGCCACGGTTCCATCACACTTGGCTGTTGTTCGTACGCGCGCCGCCCTCGACAACAGCTTCGTTAACGTTCCAGATGTTAGGAGGAAACAAAAGGGCGACGGAAACACCGCGAGGTTGAAGAACGATGAGCAAAACGTTGCTTTGTCCGCTTTTTACTGTTTCATACTGAAATTGCATATACTGAAAATGCATATTCTGAAATTGCATATACTGAAATAGTTATACTGAAATTGCATATACTGAAAGTGCATATACTGAAACGACCTGTAGCCGCGTGAGGACTTCGATCTTGCTCATGTGCTTGTTGCCTTCATCTTCGCGGCTACTGGGATCAGCCGGTGACACGCTCCATACGCCGTCTACTTCTTAGCCAAGCACCAGGACGTTCAGAAATGTGTTCAGGCGGAAATCGATCGCGTAGTGGGAAGCAGCATGCGCCATGTTTTCCTGTTCATAAAGGAAACGAGCAGATTTAATTTGAGGCACGGAAGAGACCCACATATTCATAGATGTACAGATATCAGACATATCTCAGACCTAGCTATAAGTCACGGACATTATTATCTCGCCTCTAAGAATCTCGGCCGGCACCGCCCTAGAAGTGAAAAACCGAAAAAGTCATAATTTATCCCCGTCGTCTAATTGTTTCCCCTAATTATCTCCGCCACCCTATCCCAAAACTTTTAACTGGCCCGGGAATATGCGCACTTCCAATCTTAGTTCATATTCGAATAAAAACGATGAAACAAGCGTTTTAATACATGGAGAAATTCGCACAAACGCAAAATAAAAAAAGTTACGAGTGTTTGAAATTTTTTACAATGGATGGTACGAAATATTGTCTCCCCGGGGATATTTAGAGAAAATGCAGTGTTTTGCCTCTGAGCGCTACCAAATGACGGTGTCGTAGCAGAAGTGGGGTCGAAAAATTGATTCATTCGCATGAAATGTTTTACTGATTGACCCAAGATTTACGTCTTCTCCTACCCGACAAGCTCCATGTGACGCGATCACACAGACTGTTAGGTAACTTGTATTACATTTAGCAGTTATCGTAAATAAGTACCCGCTTGATAGTTATACCTAGCTACAAGCCGATTACTTTTCCAGATCAATCACGCCAAGATCGATGATAGGAGCGCAGTCGCCTTTCATATTCACCGACATTATCTTCGGGTCTTTTGTAGCACACGGTCCCTTAATGTAGAGCTTGAAGTCGAGCTTCTTACGGAAGCTATCGACTTTCTCGATCGGTATGTAGAGCTGGAAGGGCCGCTCGCTGATGCGATGGCCGCGCATGCTGCTGAAAGAATTCGGCTTCGTTCCAAGTAAAAGACGAACTGTTAAGCTTATTTGATCGTTTCGTTAGAGAAAGCATGTAGGTACAACAAGCTGAGTTATTCCGTGGGCCGTTTGCTTTGCTTGTTCAGAATATTCATCACGTAACAGGCTCTTTTTTGTCGTGTGGGCTACTCAGGACTAAAAAATGCGAGCAACCCTTTTCGTCGTACTTTACTTTCCGAAAGTCTCCCCCTATCTTTCTTCCCAAAAAATGGGCATACTACGACAGTAAAGTTTTAGCCTAAATCATCGCGAAAGTGAAAGTAGACTAAGTCTAGCATAGGCGCAGAACTTACTCGATGAGCTGTTTGTCGAGCATGAGGCCTAGCTGGTACGGGCCGTCGCCCTGACCGCACTTCAGGTGGCCCTGAACGGTGACCTGGTCCAAGCGTCGTGCGAGAACCACGTCCACAAACAGAAGGATAAAGACGAGGATAAGCATCGTTTGCCGCTGTCCGATGCTTGGACGCAGCGTTTTGTCAATTCCGCTTTATGCGTGACGCATGTTCTCCTGCTGTAGTATATCAGAATTGTATAGTTGCTTTCTGCAAGTGTTCCATTATGTTTGCCCATGCGTTATGATCGCGCATGAGGAAGGTGTTGTGTTTGTCTAAGGCTTTGTCGTCCGTCCGCTTCCTGTTTACTCGACTCGCATATAAAAGGACCAGCGCACCCATCCTCTTCGGAGATGGGCTAGTGTCTGGGTAATAAAGTGGAGTTCCGGATTGTTTGGACTCGTGCCGCAGGCACCTTTAGCTTAACCCATTACACTGCTCTCGTTCGAATTAATCAGCTAGTTATTATTTATTAAGTGCTTTTTGAATTCATCTGGACGTTTCGATTTCTACGTGACACGCGATGATATTGCGGCAATGAGTTCAAGGTTAGAACGCACCTGCAAAAAGGATTACGGCTTTCTTGTACCAAAAAGTCCTAGCTCTTTAACTGCTTTAATTACGCAAGCCCAGCGCTAGAAGCAACTTTTTGAACTTGATCGCGTCTACAATCAATGTCGTATCCATGCGGTAGTCTATTTATAGCTTAATTCAGCAAAGTCGCATAAATAGAGTTAAAGGCGTTTTCGAACATGCGAATCAATCGTGGCACGCGGTTACTGAGCACCGTTGCAGAGCGATCCGGAGCATGCGTTCTGGTCGTTCCCGGTACCGCTGCCGCACTTCGAGCACGGAGGTCCCGGCTCGTAGATCGGTTCGTGGGAGTTACCGCTAAAAGGTTACTGCTCTACGGCACAGGGACGCAGTACATGATTGAGACACTGCGGTGTCCCGACCGCTCACACCAGGTGCGTACCGAAATTAAGATTTTGGCGATATTTGGTTCGAATCAGTGGCGACACGTGAAAGGGGACTAAGGCAAATTTTTAGATAAAAACGTTTTTTCACTGCTTTTTAACCAAATTTCCAACCGGTTTTTGGCACACTTTTTGGACGACCTTTGTCACATGCTCATGCGGCTACTGCGGAGGGACGTTTTAGGTGCAAAAATACTTTGCAATTATCGATCCGGGATGTAGAAAAATATCAAAGGTGGACCAAAGCATTTTCCGGCGATGGCCGATGGTCAACGCTGAAAAATAGGTAGGGGTCTTTATTACCTATGCGCGTTCACCCTCTAGCTAGACCCGCGGGACGCCAGTTCGTTCCAATTTCGGGCTTGAAATTTTGCTTCGAAATTCAAACTCATTAAGCGCTAGGTAAATACATTCGATACACTCCTGGCTCACAAGGGACGCGCAATTTGCGTTGACTTACGCCGGTGAGTAGTTGCACACGACGTAGGTGAACTTGCTCCAGTCTCCCAGGGACTCGTCTCCCTTTGTCTCGCACCACTGAACGCCACATCCGAGCTTTGCGGTTGCGGCCCATGCCATCTAAAAAGCATTTGAAGATGCTGACCAATCAAGGCGTTCCGCTGAACTCACTTGCGACCAATGTCCGATTTTCAGGTATTCATCTCCGACTAGCGTGAGGTTGGCATTTACGCCCACCTTCTGCAGCTCGCTCCACCACGACCCTGCGGCGGCGGTCAGAGCAGCAGCTAAATTCAGCGGTTCCACGAGGCCCAGTAGGTTTTCCGACTCAAACGAAAGGCCTACATTGTCGGAACAAACACATCGAATTTTGTAGTGACTAGGCATTTTTATTGTGCTGCGTTAAAGACCATTGAGGACTACGGTGCAAGTATCTGCATCGTAGTCGTACTCCGTTAGTCGT
>JNEY01000243.1:41248-63632 GCA_020875895.1 Aphelenchus avenae
GCCGGCCTTCGGCCGGCGCCAAAAATATGCCTTGGTCCCCCCTTTGGTAGTGTTCCGAAGTCTCCTTTTTTTGCCCCACAGCGGTTTTTAACACGATTTTGGCGTGTTTATATCACATATCCGCCAAAAAGTGTTTTTCGGCTTTTTTGGAATAAAATTCATCGAAAATTCAAGGCCTCAATGGTTTTTCAGTCCCGGATGTCAACGTATTTAGCCTAAATATGCCCGCCGCAGGCGCCGCGCACGAGATTTTTAGGCATTTTTGGTTGTTGCGTTGAAAATTTATTTTGCCTTGGTCCCCCCTAGCTACGCCACTGCGTCCCGGTCCCGACCGGGGTCGTGGTTGCCAACTCTAGTCCCTGCATTTCCGAGCATGCTGAGTAATCCTTAAGCCGAATGATGACGCTAGGCTGTACTCGGGCTGAGCACAAGCTTAAAAAGCCTTTGGATTCCCGAGCGTGCTGCTTACTGTTAATCTATCCTGTCGGCATAGGCTGCCCGAGCCGAGCGTGAATTATGTTAGCTTATGACTCAAAAAATGCTCATGGATTTCAAAGCGTACGAACACGGTTGGTCTTATTAGGCAAAACTTTAAATTTAGCCACTAGCCGAAAATTCTAAAGGATTGCATTGTATGGTTTTTATAATCCTGCTACGTGACCCGCGCAAGCATATGCTTCTTCCATTTAGAAGACGCATTTTCGAGCAGACGATGCACGTCAAGGACCACGCGGACCTGCCCGACGAGCACATGATGCACATCATCAGCACTCAAGCACTCCTGCGGCTCGCGCTCGATCCCAACAACGTGCTGAAGATGAAGAACGCCGCGGTTAGCGCCTCCACAAAGTTCAAGATCGTGACGAGTACTGCGACACTACGGTACGGTACGGAAACCCGTTCTAGACAATGCCGTATCGCACTCCGTCCCGCAAAATACAGTACGGAATACGGTACGGCTCGTACCGTAATACGGTCAATCGTTCTGATCGATTGCAGCGCGTTTCTCATTATTAAATGCGTAGTGGTACGGTATGGGACATTTATGGCGCCGTATGCGATCCGTGCCGTTAACGCGGCAAAAAGTACCGCTAATGCGGCAAAGTGGTACGGAATACAGTATGGTACGGCACGCTATCTCTATGTTCGATGTACTTTGCTAGGCTCGAGCCGTTCCGTCTCCCGGTCATTTCGCAGCGAGGTTTTTTAGGTCCACCGAGCGAGCACATCGACGAAGGAGGTCATGCAAATCTGGAGGAGGCTTCAGCCAAAATGCGGGTTCCAGTCACCGAGGAGCATTCATCTCTTCTTCGACGTCTGGCATCCACTGCATCGAACGGGCTTGTTTGGGAGGTGCGTGCCGGATCCGGTGGTGAACAAGCTCAGCATTAGTCATGTTGTTGTGATTTAAATGTGATTTAACTAGTCCATTTGTAGGTTTAGTTCCCTTGCCTTGCTCCAGTTCGGGTGTGATTATTTTGGTTCTGATTTCCGCACGATTTCCGACCGTTTGGCCTTCTGATGCACTTTGATATTTTTTTTGTATTTTCCGACATGACGTAGAAGAAAGTCCCCAGCCTGTTTCAAATCATTTCTTTTTAATGAGATTTTTAACTGGGGAATCTCGTTGATGTCTTTTTTTTATGATTTCGGGCGATTTTCCCTATTTCCATTTTCCGCGATCGAGTATGGTTCGAATTAACAGTGTTGTAATTTGTATGACCAACACGAGTTTCTGTTTGACTGTACTACTGTACCGTTGCCGACGAGTGGCGAAGTGAAGTGTCTCCCATATGTTGACATCGTTATTGCTGCGCTAGTCCTTGTGGTTTTTTAATTAAATTGTCATCGTAGAACAAGTGGATGAATAAAGTTTCTGGACAACTTGGGCTGTACGAATTCAAAAAGGATGGAAGTGGTCGGTATACTTCTGCGAAAAAATTCCCTACCCACGTGCAAGAGAGTCGTCGGATAAACTAAGTAGGGAGGCTGAGGGCTTTGCCGCGCTACCATAGAGTGTGAAAATTGGCCGACCCTAGGCGCAACCCTGCTTAACGGGCCTTGGAATCAAGGCCCTTTTTTACGATAATCGGGGTCTGATTTTTACTAGACAAAATGCAGCGCATTACCGAATTTTTTAAGGTATTTTGGCAAGGCTTACTCTAGCTTTTCCACACATCACCTGCGACACATCGTGTTCTCGCATTTAGCCTTTATGCCTTTAGACACATTCTCCGCTTATGGATTTTGGCTAAGTTAATCGGGCTAAATAAGGCCCGCCGCAGGCGACGTCAACAAAATCTTGGTCGAAAAAATTGTTATATCCCCGAAAAATTTTCGCTGAGCGGCGCCTAATTTTAATGTAGGTTTTGAAAAAAACTTTATCTTTTGATTTAATTTAATTTTCAATGTTACTGTTTAAGTTCATTTTTTTATTTAGAAAAATCAGCCTCATTCGATTTCGTATGACCTCTATTTTTGCACCTTAATTACTACGACATTTTAGCTGCGGATGCTATTCGAAGCTGTCGTGGCCGGGTTCTGCGAGAGCTCCAGCGGCTCGCATTCGCCGATGGGACCGCTCAGAGACGTCGAAGCTCTTGCTGCTTGTCCTCCTTGCCACGCTAACCGCGTCGATGTGGTTCTTCCACGTCCCCGCCATGAAGCGCTCGTCGTCCACGGAGCAAGCGCTGTGGACGACGCGGGGACGAACTTCGTCTGCTCGTGCGTCTTCGGCAGCGTCTTCTTCGCCGAGCCGAGAAGCTTCATGTGGTGCGCGGGAGTCGCATGCATTCTCCTCGCCATCTCGATCATCCAGGTGCGGCCGCGGGAGGAGAAGAAAGTGTAGATGTCTCTGAGCCAATTGTCTGTTTGTATGTATTTTATGGGCATAAATGTGTTTAAGGTTTGCCGAGGTCTTCGAGTACTAAGCGACATGTTGGCTTTTGAGGTTACTGTCACAAATGGGCCTAATGACGAAAATACTTGCATTTGCATTACAAGTTTCCCTGCGAGCCGAAATCGTGGGATGGGAAGTCGGTTGCAGGATCCCGATCCTGAAAGTAAAGAAACTCCGCTTTAAGTCCTTGACAAGGCTATTGTCTTAACATTATCCCCCGACATTTAGGCGCAACATATACGCGGTCACACTAAGTACAGTACATGCGCCACTCCCACAGTAGAATTTACTGTATCCCAGCGTGCGGCTCTTGGCTGGAAGGTACAGTAGCATTTTCAGTTACAGCAATGCGGCGTCACGGCGCTAGGGAAATGTTAGTGCTATACAATAATTGCTAGTTTACTGTAACCGAGGTGCTACTGTAATTGACAGCCGAGTGCCCACTCAGTGTCGGCGTCCGGGGTACAGTAAATGCTACTATAATAGTGACCCATTTACAGTACTTAACTTGTATTACCGGTAGGTATAGCGGCCCTTCTCTGAATAAGATGATTTCCGCAAACGCATGAGGGCCTCGATCAAGGCGCCGACGTCTGGGGTGGGAGGAGGGCTAAGATGGGCGCCCAAATTTCTGACTTTGCTCCGTCCACCGTTGTGTAAATGAAACATGCCAATCGTTGGTTGATATCTTCTGTATCAAGAGGTCGCCACAAAAATATTTTATAACGCAGAGAGCAAAAAAAGAATACAGAGAGGTTGACGCAGGTCGGATGGAAGCGACTTAGTAGAATGGCACCGACGCCGGCTCGCGGCGTTCCTTCCTTCGCTCCTCGTCACTGCCCTCCTTCTGGAAAAGCTCGAATTAGTGGAAGGTACCTATCGATACGAAGCTGATGATGCCACTCAGCCTCTTCTTCTTCTCCTTCTTTTTCTCCTTCTTCTTTTTCCTCTGCTTCTTATCGCTGTCTAAAACGTCGTGGGCCGATGGACAGATAAATGTGTGGTTTGTAGAAAAAGCCACGGTTCCTGGAAGGGAGCAGTTTTTATCATGGGTGCCGGGCATTGCTCGTGTTTTGAGCAAAAATTTTCGCTCAAACCGGGTCTGGAATCGAGGCCGTGTCTTGAGCAGTGGAAAGAGGTACGCGTGAAAGTCGTGGCCTGCGAAACAGGTTTACCTAAGCGGACTTTTTTGTACAACCGGCAACGGAATGCTCACACCACAGGACTGGGCCGGTATGGGAGTGCCCAACGATGGAATAGGACACCCAGCTCCAGTCCTTCCCACAGGACCATATACTTCCTAGAAGACGTCCTTCCACGTGAGCTTTGCGGTCCTTCTTCCATGGGAATCAGTGGACTTCCGAACCAGGGAAGAGGACAGTTGAGCGTCTGCTTCCTACTGGGCCGCTACGTCCAAGCGGACCTACTCCCAGGACGCGTGTCCGTCTTTCCGCGGACTACTACTTCTAAGTGGACTTCCTACATGTGGATTGCGTGGCCTTCCATAAAAGATGGGGTGTAAGCTGGACCTTAACCCTGGAACGGACCACTCAGCGCCCGTCCTTCCACCGGCCCACTTGTTCCAAACATGCGCAAATGGGCAGTCCCCCAAGCATGGAAAAGGAGCTGCCTACCGGTGGAATAGGGCCATCATCCGTCTTTTTACTTGACCACTAAAACCAGCTTATCTCTTTCCATCTAAACTGTGCGGTCCTTGTACGAATAGGACCGCACAGCGTCAGACTTCCGTTGAACAACTAGGTATTTCCTGGTGGACCTCCTACCACTGTAAGCTTACCGTCCATGTCGTCCAGGGACCACTTCATCATCTTTCGGCGTTTCGTCTTCTCCTCTTGCGGGTCGTGGAAATTTTTGCCGAACTCCTGGTACTCGGAGCCGACGGAGGCTTCCTGCTGACCGCTCGTTTCCATCGAGAAGAGCGAGCTGTCCGCGGGGGCGAGTCGAGCAGGAGATATTCCGGCGGCACCGGCCCCCGGCGCGAGCTTGATACCGATCGTCCAATTCGTCGAGAGCGTCTGGATCTTCTTCTGGATGGGTGGCTTTTCGACCAGCTTTTGGTTCCTGGAAATGGTTCAATGAATCGAATAGTTTAAGTAGGAGGTCCGGAGAAATAGGTCCGCTCAGAAGCCTCTTTCGAAAAGTGGCGTGCGCAGCATAAGATCCGGTCTAGCCGCGCTCTCATCCGAGTTCTGGAAACTTCTCGGACCAAGAGGTCCAGCTCCTATGGGCGGAGTTCTAGTTTTCATGGCCCGAGGTCGAGGGATTATATTTTTGTGTCCACCTTAGAGGTCATGGATACCTGGCTGGTAAACCACTACGGAGGTCCAGCTCCATAGTAGGAGGTCTCGCCTAGGATGCATCTTCGGCGTCAACCGGTCCGAGGTCCCATTTACGCAGTACCTATCGGAAGTATACCTTACATTAGTACGGCACGCATACGGTTCAAGGTCCGGTTCTAGCTGGACTTCCCTAAGCCTAACGTTACAGTAAATTATCGCTAGCGCCGTGCGGCCTAACGCCGCTTTACTGTATTGCTACCTACCTAGTTTATTGTAACTGATGATGATACTGCAAGTTTCCAGCGAGTGCCGACTGCCGCTGCCGCTTTACTGTAAATGCTAGTATCGTTGCAACTGACTGTGCAACTGCAAATGCCGGCTGATGAAAAAAACGGCAAGCCGTCTCTAGAAAACTACTTTACATGATACAGTAATGGTGACGTCATTTCCATTCACTGTGCTTACTTGATTCACTGGGATAGTCATATGCAGCGCCGCATTTATCATGCCAGTAATAGCTTCCAGTCGCAACATGAAATATTTGCAAAAGCATCTTCCACAAGGTGCGTCCACGGTCAGAACAGTCGTTGCGCAAAGTGCTACTTCGACGTCCAAATACACGCGTGGACCACAACTTCCATTGTTCAGAGGTCCGCTAAGAGCCGCGTTTCCCGTTCGTGGAGGTTTTCAACTGATACGAGGCCGCGCGTAGGATCCATATACCTACAATGTTGGGAGGCCCAGGTTGAGGTCTTGTTCCCTTATTTGGAGGCCGACGAATGAGACATCGTACACTTGGGAATGCACTTAAGGTCAAGTCACATGGAAATGGATCCATGTTACTAGACTCTTTCAATGGTACCTCTCTCCCAATACTCACCATGCCGGGTCCACCTGCTCGTTGAGCTTCGACGTCCCGCAGAGTTGTGGCAGGAACGAACTGAGGTCGCCGCGAAGCTTCTTCGGTCCGCAGTAGCTGCCATAGGAGCTGCTTATGAAGAGGTAGTCGATGAGGTCGTCGCTTCCGAGCAGCGGGCTTGGCTAAATTCGATGAATTAGCCCGGCTGACAGTTAAGGCCTCGAAATTAGCGTAAGTTTTGCGTAGAAATTTGCATTGTTCAGATGAAGTTGTTTTTCTTCTTTCCGGGAAATATATTTTTTACGGGCAAACTTTCGAAAAATTCGAATTGTTTTAAGGACCAACATTTTCCTTAGTCTGTTGCAAATTAGAGTTCTCCTTGCCTAACATAATGTCCATTTTGAACAGAAGGTAACAATATTCGGAGGCAACGGTATTGTCCTACACTAGGCGTCCAGAGTGCCTTTTGAACTCTAAATCGCTACAGCAAATGCTTGCTCCTCGGGTATTCGCGCCAATCAGCTGTGACGATCACATATGCCACAGTGGTCTGTGAACGCACACGCCATTGCGGTGCCGACCACGCATTCCGCTGCGGTCCGCGACCGCACATGCCACTTCGGTCCATGAGCCCCATGCCACTGCGGTCCATGACCGCACATGCCACGGCGGTCCGTGACCACACATGCCACTTCGGTCCATGAGCCCCATGCCACGGTGGTCCGTGGCCGCACATGCCACGGCGGTCCGTGGCCGCACATGCCACGGCGGTCCGTGACCGCACATGCCACGGCGGTCCGTGACCGCACATGCCACGGCGGTCCGTGACCGCACATGCCACGGCGGTCCGTGACCGCACATGCCACGGCGGTCCGTGACCGCACATGCCACGGCGGTCCGTGACCGCACATGCCACGGCGGTCCGTGACCGCACATGCCACGGCGGTCCGTGACCGCACATGCCACGGCGGTCCGTGACCGCACATGCCACGGCGGTCCGTGACCGCACATGCCACGGCGGTCCGTGACCGCACATGCCACGGCGGTCCGTGACCGCACATGCCACGGCGGTCCGTGACCGCACATGCCACGGCGGTCCGTGACCGCACATGCCACGGCGGTCCGTGACCGCACATGCCACGGCGGTCCGTGACCGCACATGCCACGGCGGTCCGTGACCGCACATGCCACGGCGGTCCGTGACCGCACATGCCACGGCGGTCCGTGACCGCACATGCCACGGCGGTCCGTGACCGCACATGCCACGGCGGTCCGTGACCGCACATGCCACGGCGGTCCGTGACCGCACATGCCACGGCGGTCCGTGACCGCACATGCCACGGCGGTCCGTGACCGCACATGCCACGGCGGTCCGTGACCGCACATGCCACGGCGGTCCGTGACCGCACATGCCACGGCGGTCCGTGACCGCACATGCCACGGCGGTCCGTGACCGCACATGCCACGGCGGTCCGTGACCGCACATGCCACGGCGGTCCGTGACCGCACATGCCACGGCGGTCCGTGACCGCACATGCCACGGCGGTCCGTGACCGCACATGCCACGGCGGTCCGTGACCGCACATGCCACGGCGGTCCGTGACCGCACATGCCACGGCGGTCCGTGACCGCACATGCCACGGCGGTCCGTGACCGCACATGCCACGGCGGTCCGTGACCGCACATGCCACGGCGGTCCGTGACCGCACATGCCACGGCGGTCCGTGACCGCACATGCCACGGCGGTCCGTGACCGCACATGCCACGGCGGTCCGTGACCGCACATGCCACGGCGGTCCGTGACCGCACATGCCACGGCGGTCCGTGACCGCACATGCCACGGCGGTCCGCGACCGCACATGCCACGGCGGTCCGTGACCGCACATGCCACGACGGTCCATTATGCCACGGCGGTCCGTGACCGCACATGCCACGGCGGTCCGTGACCGCACATGCCACGGCGGTCCGTGACCGCACATGCCACGGCGGTCCGTGACCGCACATGCCACGGCGGTCCGTGACCGCACATGCCACGGCGGTCCGTGACCGCACATGCCACGGCGGTCCGTGACCGCACATGCCACGGCGGTCCGTGACCGCACATGCCACGGCGGTCCGTGACCGCACATGCCACGGCGGTCCGTGACCGCACATGCCACGGCGGTCCGTGACCGCACATGCCACGGCGGTCCGTGACCGCACATGCCACGGCGGTCCGTGACCGCACATGCCACGGCGGTCCGTGACCGCACATGCCACGGCGGTCCGTGACCGCACATGCCACGGCGGTCCGTGACCGCACATGCCACGGCGGTCCGTGACCGCACATGCCACGGCGGTCCGTGACCGCACATGCCACGGCGGTCCGTGACCGCACATGCCACGGCGGTCCGTGACCGCACATGCCACGGCGGTCCGTGACCGCACATGCCACGGCGGTCCGTGACCGCACATGCCACGGCGGTCCGTGACCGCACATGCCACGGCGGTCCGTGACCGCACATGCCACGGCGGTCCGTGACCGCACATGCCACGGCGGTCCGTGACCGCACATGCCACGGCGGTCCGTGACCGCACATGCCACGGCGGTCCGTGACCGCACATGCCACGGCGGTCCGTGGCCACACATGCCACACATGCCACGGCGGTCCATGACCGCGCATTCCACGGCGGTCCGTGGCCGCACATGTTACGCGGTCCGTGACCGCACATGCCACGGCGGTCCGTGACCACACATGTCACTGCGGTCCGTGACCACACATGCAACGACGGTCCATTATGCCATGGCGGTACGTGACCACACATGCCACTTCGGTCCATGAGCCCCATGCCACTGCGGTCCATGACCGCACATGCCACGGCGGTCCGTGGCCACACATGCCACACATGCCACGGCGGTCCATGACCGCGCATTCCACGGCGGTCCGTGGCCGCACATGTTACGCGGTCCGTGACCGCACATGCCACGGCGGTCCGTGACCACACATGTCACTGCGGTCCGTGACCACACATGCAACGACGGTCCATTATGCCATGGCGGTACGTGACCACACATGCCACTTCGGTCCATGAGCCCCATGCCACTGCGGTCCATGACCGCACATGCCACGGCGGTCCGTGGCCACACATGCCACGGATGGTCCATGACCGCACATGCCATGGCGGTACGTGACCACACATGCCACTTCGGTCCGTGACCGCACATGCCACTGCTGGATGTGACCACGCATGCCACGGCGGTCCGTGACCGCATATGCAACTCCGGTCCATGACCACACATTCCACTGCCGGGTGTGACCACGCATGCAACTCCAGTCCATAAGCCCCATGCCACTGCGGTCCATGACCCACGCATTCCACTTGCGGACCATGACCACACATGCGACTGCGGCCGTGACCACAATTCCACTGTGGTCCGTCACCACACATTCCATTGGAACCAGACTCCACTTTGGTCCGTGACCATACATACCGTATTTCCTGAATTATAACCTCCCCCAAAATTATAACCTCCCCCAAAAATATAACCCCAGGGTCCCGGACCCCAATGATAATTATAGCCCCACGGGGTTATATTTCAGGAAATACGGTATTTCCAAGCATCCTATGAAACTTTTCATGGGAAAGCCGAAGGAAGTAGCCGCATTTCGGAAAATATCTGCGGATTCGTTCAGGTAATCTAACCAGGTTTAGAGGAATCCTTCCATGAATCACACTGGTTAGATTGTATACTGAATAATTCACACGTTTCATACAGTTTTCTCCTTGTGCCCTGACGAGAAAGAAGATAATTTCGTGCTTCCACCATTTTCCAGACGATATTTCTCCGATAATTTTGTGCTTCCATAATTTTCCTGGCTTATTTCACGATTTCCCGCTTGTGCAAAACATACGAGGTAGCTCCCCCTTCATCCCGTAGAACGGCGGGATTAGGGAAAGTTGCGAGCACCCTCCTTTCAGCGAGATCCAAATGTGCGCAGCGAGCCCGTGGACACGTTGCATCCACCGCCGTTTTGGTCCACTGTGGCTCTAAACCACTCCTGATCATGGAATCGTGGAATGAAACATGCGCAATATGACATGATACACGATAAATGCGCAAGGACGTGAATGAAAGTGCGAATGGATTCATAATGGCTGACTGAGTACAGAACGCCAAATTGTCGGGACGAGTGCCCTCGCTGGATGCGTTAGCTTGCATGCTAGCATTGATGCTGCTTGATGCTGTTAGCATGCCTTTTACTGCGAATAAGCCAGGAATAAAGTTATTCTTCTCGATTACGTTTGGTATTATTCAAAAACCGATGTTCGAAAAGACGGCGTTTTACACGCAATTTAGTATTTTGTGTGCATTTCTTTAATTGTTTGATGTAATTAATTTAAGTTCATTTATTTATTTAATTTTATTTAGACTATGAAAAATAAATATGTAAAAATATGTGTAAAAATAATAATATAGATAATAAAAATATAAAATTAAATAAATACTTAAATTAAATTTAAAAAAACGCAAATTAAAGCTAAAAAATTGATTAATTCAGTGCTATCGTCGGAAAAAAGCAATATCGGCACTACGCCCCCTCCCCCCTCACCCCCTCCCCAACCTCCATTAGCCCATGAACGCCGCTTACTAACAAGCGTGTAGGTGTAGTGTAACAAACAATAGTAAAAAAACTAAAAAAAATTGCTGCTATCACGATGATATACGAGCCGCCCTTCGCCAAATACATTGCCAAACGGCTTGCTCATTCTCACCAGCACGCATTCCGTCGCGGAGTTTGAGGAAATCCTCTGTTTTATTGCGCCTTATCGGAGATTTGTTACGGAGTTGTTTCGCAAAGTAGTTCGATGTGCACCAGGCACAGGGGTAAGATGGGCGGATCGAAAGACATCGAAGAAAACCCGAACGTTTAGGCGCCGAGTGTCACCGCAAGCGGCGCTTTAGACGGTCACTCGCCAAGAAGAGACATAACCTGTCAATTCGTAGACCTAGCGTGTGACCCATCGTCGAATGCTGTTGACTCCGAACCGTCTATGCATCGCCTGCAAGGCCAAAGCCTTGAGTAACTGCTAAGTGAATACCAAAGTAAATAACAACAAGCTTGTTCAAACAAATACCTCTGCAAACAGGAGCATCCCGAACGCTGCTAAGTCGCTGTTGAATGCGCCGGTCGAGGTAAACAATGTTCCACGATGGTAAAGAGAAATCGTCATTTGCGCTTGCACAGCTGCGCCTGCTTTTCCAAGGACCATAGCGAGACGTCGGAACGCCGCCCTATCGAGCACATTCGTAGCCTTGCCCTTTCAAAGAATTAGACGTTGTCCGTTCCCCCCACGTCTCGCATAGCTCGAGCAGTCGCCGAAGCCCAAGTGGACCAAAGGGTGTTTTCCGTTAAAACCGCAAAAACAATCGCGTCAGACAAAGCTTGAACGTGTTTGCGCAGAGCAAAAAGGAGAAGTATTTAAGGACAGTTCGCCTGCGGTAGCCCCAGAGCGTTCTTAACCGCATATCGCCAAAATCGTTCGGTTCTTTCTACAACTGATTTAGGCCTTTACATTATTACGAGTGGCTTTGCTCAGGATGATCAGCATATCGACGATACCTCTTGCCTTCACGGCTTTACTTTGCGGATGCTCGGCACGAGTACCACTAAATGGTGGGCTCGGACCGCAACCGGGAATACCAGGTAATGAAAAATTACATTGCGACTGTCTTAACCATAGATTGTGAGCATGCTTCTCAGCCAACACTTCAAGATCATTTTTCATTAAAATATCTTTCGTAATGTCGTTTCTGAGGAGGGCGACGCAGAAATTGAACTTTTAACGACTCCCAACTAGAATGAGCCCAAACAGCCAGTTACACGGTTTCCATTACATGTTTTTGTTAGCGAGATCTGCCAATAGCTCAAGATCATTTTACCATAAAGATACCTGTTTCTGAGGGGGGGGGGCAAAAATTGAGATCTAAACGGAGAGTCCTCCATTCAAATGTGCCCGTCCAGACAGGGAATGGTTTCTATTGCCTGTTTTTATGAGCAAGCTCCTCAGCCAACAGCGTAAGATAATTTTTCGATTAAAATACCGCGCCTTCGCAAAAACAAAAACAACTAGCTCACGGCTAACGCGTTAGTTCTGCTAGGGCCGAAAATACCTTCTAAATTTTAGCCGGGACCGAAAACTCCGGGACCGAAAAAGGAGACCGAAACACGTGCACCCTTCTTTTTTCCTGACGTACTGTCTCTCCTTGGATTTTTACGTATCTCTTGTTAAATCGGCGAATGTTTAGGCTTCAACCCCGCCGCTCCTGGCTTCTCTGGCAGTTTTCAGGGATACGGACAATCCGGTGGTTTCCTCGGCGACTATGCGAGCCCACGTTTCGGCAACAAACTCAAGCGCCGGGCCCCACCTCCAATCGCCGTGGGCAATCAACCGTTCAAGCGGTCCACGGATGAGGTCCACCAAGACCACCTGCCAATACCTGGCCAACATCCACGAGTGACAGGGGACGACGAGACCAACGGGCGCCTTCATGAGCCACGCCCGTACCAGACGCCGCGTCGAGCACGCCAGGTCGAGCCACGACCGGACCTTCCGGACTTGCCGCGTGCGGCACGCGACGTGTACGACGGCAGAAGCCGCCACCCTGACGGACACCCACAGCCGGGCAGGACGTGGCCGCAACCACCGTCGCGTGTGGCGCGTCAGGGCCAGATACCGCCACAAGCCAGATGATATGTCGCAGTTATTGTGATAAATTTTCTTTCGCGTTAATTCATGATGATTTATGGGAAATGTACAAATCTGTAAAGGCACATTTGCATTGTATGACAAGTAATAACGCGCTAGTTTGTGTCAAGTCTCACATAGGGCACGCACATGACGAAAAACGAGCACGGTACGGCAGGGCGAAAGCCAGAGTTGCGGAGCATGTTTTTTACCGTTTTCTGCTCGGTAACAAACAATCAGAAATGGTTTTTTCAACGGGGCATGTAAAAAACCAAAGTAGGTAAAATGACGTCCTTTTCTTGTGTTGAAAGTTTAAGAAGTGTATTTCTGGAACGCTTGCTTAAAGGCTTACAAATGCGGTTGTGGTGCTTAAGGGGGCGGGCGCAAGCGGATTATAGTGGGGGGAAGTTTTAAAGACGCCAAAAACCCACAACGAATGTTTTTGACAAGGTGGCGTCACCATGGGATTCGTGTTTTTGCTTGTTGACACTTTTTACGTCCTTCATGCCTTGAAACTTCTCGCGAAATGCTAATTGTTTGTAAAAATTATGGTCGACCTACTAAAGTTTGCGCATGGAAAGTGCTTCTGGAATCGAAGAAGCGCAAGATTGGACGGCCCGGAATGACACTAAGGTTCAAGACCCCCCCCCCCCCCCCCCCACTAAGCACCCAAGATTCTTTAGGTGGTGATCGACGTATCGTTGTTCAGTCATCGCAAGTACAAGCGTGGTCGCCGCCAGGGAGGCAAAAAGCCTCGGAAGGAGAAGAAAGGTTTTTGGTGGTTCGGCGGAATATGCCGAGAGACGCGTGATGTGTTTCTTTGCTACGTCGAGGTATGCCCCCCCCCCCATAAGCATGGACTTCCGAAGAACGCACTTACGAAGCTTGCCGAACTCGAACTAAGCGATAGCGAGTCGTCTGAGGAGTCCAGCGACGAAGAATGCAACTGCCTCGGTCCGGAATACGGCGACTGGTGTTACAAGTATGTTGGACCGAATGGTCCGCTTGCTGATGAGTAATCCCGTGCTTTGAATAAAGCTTGTTGATTAATTGTGTGTTTTGGGTGCTTTTTTGGGGGGGGCATGTACCTGCCCCCATGTTCGCTTGCCCCCCATGTTATTTTGGTGCTCCCCCATGTTTTTTTTGCCCTCCCCCCTTAAGCACCCACAACCTACAAATGCTTTTCGATTTTCGTTGTCATTTGTTCACTGGAAAGTCAGTGTTTTTCCTCTGTTTTCCATCCTAAATAAGATTACCGGTACATGGTAAAAAGTTAGAGTTTTTGGTATCTTAAAAATCGACTTCCGCTAGGCACCTGAGTGGTGGAAAGGTCACAACTACCACAGTACTTTCGCGATTTCCGCGCGTCCGGGGATGTCCTAGTGACGGGATCTGCCCGTACTGGGTGGGCCTACGCAGAAACCTATCAGGGGTCTTCCGATGGTAGGACGGCACACGCGTTTGGCGTAGGCTGGCGCAAGCGCTGGCGCGTTATTCGAACTGGTCATCGAACGAGCCAAATGATGCTGATGGCAACGAGGCTTGCGTAAATCAACACGACTTTTGGGCAGTGGAGCGACGTGGCCTGCAGCGTTCCCCGCGTTTACATTTGCGAGTAAGCAGCTACTCTTGCGTCGTCTGGTTGACTTGCTCCCTTATGCTATTTTGCAGAGTGAAGTAATTTGACTACGTTAAGCGATTTTGTTGACATACGTCCAGGGAAACTTTAGCTTTTGTGCGGCACATTAAAACCGAACCTTGTTGACCGCTTGCAAGAGGATCAGATAAAAGATCATTATGATTTCTGGAAGATGTATTTTTGGCCCTTCTGTTCTGGCATAGAATACCGGTGTTTTTCTGTTAGCGTCATCGAGAATCGGAATCTGTCAAAAAGTACCGATCGAAAGACTCGACGATACACAGATTTCAGTAATGCCATGTACTTATTGGCGCTTAATTACTCATACAAGGACAATAGCGGTAGCGGCCTCTTGAAGACTAAGCGTCTAATGCCTGCCTTCGGACGCCACGACTTGGGCGACATCAACATTTGCTAGTCGTCATATAAAGGGCAGTTGCGTAACCATTAATTTTCATTACGGGTCCATTCAGCATTTCCAAGCTGTCATTTTTTTCTGATGCGACTGATGGAATATACAGCACATTACGTGGCCCTAGCACACAATGTGCACGGGCCACGACATGTAGCTCTAGCACATTTGCAGCGAGCCATACTTTACCGATGTGCTGAAATTTGTTACAATATGACGCATACAAAAGTAGTGACGCTCTTCTCAGCGCACTGTTGGAGACTCCTATTCGTTTGACGATTGAACGTCTTCTCAATATCCGGTTAATTCCTTGTAACATCCTAGGGCCTCATCGACACCTGAAAGTACGGCATTCAGGTGGGCCGTCACTAATAATGAATATTCATGACATGCATGAATTCATGATGCAAAGAGCCCTGTTTTTTTTGGGGGGTCTCTAAATGTTCGTCCGCTTGTCTGCCGCATATGCGGTACTGCTCTGCATTATCGCAGCCCTGAAATCGCATTATCGCAGCATGAGTATCATACCAGCAAAAATAGAGCTAGTCAACCGAGGTGACACGCTCAAGGATCTATTTTTCAACGAGTCGTTCACGAGTGAGGAGTCACTGTGTTCTCTAATGAGGTAGTACGTTGTGAGTTGATGGAAAATTCTCTTTATTTACTCTAACGAGGAATAGGACATGTTGCTGCGAACGTTCTGTTGGTGGTCAGGTACCAACCTCAAAAGAAGATCTGGGTACCGAATCGCAATTCACGACTGCTTGCTAGAGGTGGAGGGTGTCTATTCAAGTAAAGGTCGGCAGTCGTATAGGTAGTGCGGCAGCCGTACTCCGTACCATATTGTACGGTACGGCTGCCGATCCTTAGATTCAAGAGGTCGGCGCCGTAAATTCATGCAAAATCCGAAACCCAAATCGATCCGTAACGAGTTGGGTTTATTCGCAAGATAGTGAACAATACCTGAACGAGAAAAAGAAACATGCGTAGACCGAAAGAAAGACGAAAACCAAGAAGAGGATCCTCGGAGCCGACATCGCAGCTTAGCCGTTGGAGGAATGTCCGCTCGTGGACGGCGTAGCGTGCATGTCGTCGTCGTCGAGGACGATGACGTTTCGCTGGACGATAGGCGAGCGGGTCGGCGACGTCGGCTAAGAGAACGGAATAAGTTATTTTGCAATTTACGGTTTAAACCCCTAAAAATGCAGGCTAAGCGTCTTAGAACGGGGCCGGACATGCTTGATTGGTGCACCATGCTTGGAAGAAGTGAAGCACCAAAGAGCAACCCTTGGTGAGTGAGATTAAGTGAAAATCGGAAAATGTTAGTTCGTGTCAAAATGATCTACTGCTGCGAAACGTTCGTGAAACTGCTTTTTTTAAGGTGGGAAATTTTTTTAATTTGAAAATGTAAGTGTGGGATCAAAAACAAACATCACGTTATTAGGCCTGACAAGCAAAACGAGCTTTCAAGGCAATCTAGCGTCTAAATACAGCATTTTGGTTTTTCTGAACTTACTTCGCGCTTTACCACCGTGCGCTTCAGGTTGGCAAGCTCGTGACGATGGCGATCGTTCTGCCGACGCAGCTCGCGATTCTCCTCCTCCAGAGCCCACTTCTCGGCCTGCAGCGTGCCAATCAGCTCATCCTTCTCCTCCAGCTCATCGGCCATTCGCTCGCGGGCAGCCGTCAGCTCTCGGACCTTGCGCACCAGGGCAAGTTCGGTCGCCGCACGACGCTGTTCGTCTGCGGCGCGATGCTGTTCCTCCACAGCGCGCCGCTGTTCGTCTGCCGCGCGACGCTGTTCCTCCACAGCATGCTGCTCAGCAGCGCTCAGAACTGCTTCGTCGATGGAAACGTTAACTGAAAAAGCTCAAAACTGTCCTTCAAGCGTCTAAAAGGTATAGGAATAGGTATAGTTCATCGCAAGCTCCTCTGATTAAGAACTTTATCAGTTTTTGTATGAAATTGTGTTTTTTCGAGCTAGAAAACGTTTTTCCCTGACTGACAAACAGGTTCATAAAATGCATTTTAATTAATGTAAATATTATTTGGGGAAACTTTAGCATTGCCAAGTTCTGCTTTTGAGTCACCCTGATTGATGCGAGAAACGGGATTTCTATGTCGTAATTGGCCGCACAAGCATGGACGCCAGGACGCAACTTAGTCCACATGGTAGTTAAAAAATCGCAAAAGGTAATCCACTAACCGTGGAAAGCGGCCGGACGAGAAGCATCGTTGCGAGAAGACATTGTCGAAAAACTTGAATAATTGGATTGAGTAGACAGCAGCAGAATGCTATAATCTTAGGAGGACCGGCCTCTTTTATGCAGCCATGGGAAGAAATTCGGCGGCACGCCAAGACCGGATTCACTGAACGTAAAGCACTTAGAATAGAAACGCTCACAAGCGTATGCTATCGACTAGCTTTGCTGCTCGCAGAAAACGTTCGCAATTCAGCATCCGAATTCACTGGGCTGCGAGAGTCGAAGGGAATGACTAGGTCGGTCACGTAGCGAACTTTTTTGTGTCTGAAAATCGCCCAGCGAAATGTGGCATTCATATGCGGACGGGCATCGACAGAGCTTGCACAGCGGCCTTTACTCAGGATCCATTGCTGAGGACCGCTGACCGACCGTAGGACAGCACAGACACAAATTGCGGCCAGGCTCTACAGATAAGAAGCTAGTGCACGGCCCATAATTATTGCCGTCAAGAAATCCGTACATAACTTGGTGATCTTTAAGAACGTGCTCTCGAAAAAAAAGTTTTTGACGCCACATGTAGGAAATAGTACGACATGTGCGATGTTGGGAAATCACTAAGACGTTTTGAAAAAATCTCTTCTTTGGCGATTGCTTGGCAAGTGCGTGGTTCGATAACTTCGACTTCCTTCGTCGTGCAGACGATGTTCTCCTGATGTATGACCTCGCGGTTCTGCCGACTTGTCCGACTGCCCAATGGCTGAAAATTGCGTTGGGACCCGGCAGCCGTTCAGGAAAGAGCGTTCATCGAATTCTAGCACGTTGAGCTCCATACTATTTATTTATTTACTCATCTTACGGCACAAGGCGGCTAAAGCGTACGCTTAATAAAAGACATGTCGCCAGTGGCATAGAGAAACATCATTATATAGCAGCGGCGAGAAAAGGCCCAACGAAATTAAATTGAATACACTACCTATTCGAACATGCTATCATTCCTCAGAGCGGAAGAAATCTTTTTCTGAACGTCTCTTGGACTCAAGCTAACAGAAGGAAACCTTAACAAATGTCTTTTGTACACGCTACTGTAGGCGATTTTGATAAGAGTAAAAGGACTATGGGACTGAAAAATTTATTTTCCATGTTAACCCAATTGGTCCGATGTTTTTCTTCGAATTTTCCTGCTTTTTGCGGTCCGGATGCCTGCCACGCCATAATCCTTCAGGCCATAGTAAGAAACCCAGTGTAACCGGGCCCAAGGCCCGCCGGGCCGGGCCGGGCTGTGCCTCAATATTTCTAGTCTAGCCGGGCCCCGGGCCGGGTCAAGTGCAGGCCTGGACCGGTTGAACCCGGTCGGGGGCCCGAAAATTGAGACATTTTCACTAAAATTTATCTTGTTTTGAAACATAAGCCGGAAAGTAGCTATAGCGGCGCTTGGGGCTGTTTATTTTACGTGCAGAAAGTCGACATTCATTTCATCAAACTCGCCTTAAAGGGCAAAATTTATACCTGTACAAATGTACCAAGGGGGCCAAAGGCACTTTTCCCTCCCTCGCCGAGACGGGCCTTTTACCGGGCCTTAAGGCCCGTGGGCCGGGCCGGGCCTCAACTTAAGGGCCCTTTGCACACGGATGCTAGCAAGTCCTAACAGACTCCTTCTTCCTAGCATAGCCAAGTACCCTATAACAAGACGAGGTTTTGTTTTTTCGAAAGAGCTAGGGCAAGAAAGGCCGATGACGATGCGTGTCGAGCATTCATCTACGTCAACCGCAATCGACTGACGGAAACCAGAAGTTTTGCCTACCATACTCGCCGTTCATTCTCCACATCACTAACGATTTACCGAAGAGTTAAGGTGGTGACTAACCAAACTTTATTCAAGCTCTACACTTCTATGAATAGATACTCTATCTCGTGGCGAGAGTACGATTTATTGTCGTACTTAGGAGTCACCTAGAATCATCTGGACAAGCACTGTCTCGAAAAAGCTGGTGGTCGAAAGACTACCACTTCGCTCTCTAATTGTTCGACATTATTTAATTCACTTTTGCAAGCTTAGAAGGTTTTTAAACGCCAAAGAAATCAGCGTAGAGAAGTTGTGATGCTTCAAGCCAGATTGCCTGTTAGCCAATACGGAAGCAAATTCCGTGGGACGCGCGAGCCGACGACATAGCCGGAAAAGTAGGCGTAAGGAGTGTACGATAATAATGAGTTCAGGGCGAGAGTAGACCGAAAACTTATTTATGCCCTAGGCCCATTCTTGTTCTAACGGCTCAGCAAACTATGAACGCTCCCCCATCGGCTATGCAGCCGACGAGCGTGCGACGTGGAAAAAAAGGCATATTGCTACAAGTACGTCAATCATGGCTCTTGGGCCGTCAGCATCGGCGTTATTCACACGGTCCTCGAGCTTAGGTCGGGATGGGCAAAATTCCCGGAGGTTGTTTTCTTCCTCGACGCACTTCATCATTGCAGGCTGACGACCTGATTTAAGCAAAAAGAGCGTGAGGAGTTACGCTACCATTTCCACTACATCGATTCTTCGTCATATCTCTTGCTTCAGTGCGTCGAATTCTGTCGTAATGGCTCCGTTGGTGTCGTATATCTGGACGTACGCAGAGCGTGTCGGCGAATGGAGCGCATGCATATTTTGCGGCAGGACGTGGTCCAGTAAAGGCGTACAGAAAAGTACGTACCCACATGGGTAATACTCGATGAAATTAGAATTTCATCGTGTGTATAATATCCCGGAGCCACTGTTATTTAGGCATCGCAGCACATCTTGAGGACCCGCATGGAATCACGCCGCAAGTGCACGCGAAGAAGGGCAAAGTCATGGAAATGTAAGCCTTTTCTCATCTGTAGAGATCGGCGCTGGTGCCCCGTGCCGTACCCGTGCTGTCCCCTCCCGTGCCATGTAGCCGTGCCGTGGTGGACCCAAGAATACCGAGCCGTGTACACTAACACGGCACGACTTGGCAAAACTCGGCTTGTTTTGGCACCCGTGCCGTACCCGTACCCGTGGTGGACTCTCGTGTGCCGTGCTGCCGTGCCGTATAATGCGGTTACGGGTTTGGCCCGTACCTTGGTACGGGCGCCGAACTCTACTCATCTGCTTTTTCCAGATTTGTAGCAAATCGGAGCGCCCAGAGTAGTGTTTAAAGATCGACAACCGGTACCCGCACCATACTCCGTACCTTACCGACTCACTCCGTACCGAACAGTACGGTACGGCGGTACGGTCCGTAATACGGTACGGTACTAGTACCGGCCGTACTAGTGCTAAAGACTGCGAAAACTGGAGCCGTACCGTACGTAGTGGTCACCCGCTCGTGGTACTTGAATAGAATCCTGTAGGACAACATGGAACAATAGTAGAGCCCTGCACAGAAGTAGGCCCATCGACTAGCACGAACAGTGTTGATCATCCTGCTTAGATGTAATGTGATCAAGTGACTGATGGAGCACTTGGTAGAGAAGATAACGCGTGCGAGTGCCGAACCAAACCTAAGTTCGGCACAAAGTTCGCCACTGCCCGGAGATAAGGGACTGTCCGGGCCGGATCCGAGGGCGAGGGTTCATATGGCCCTATGTAGCGTACGATGCTGCTTTCCGACGCGGTGTCGGGGTCCTGCCCGGCTGCGTCCAGCGCCCAAAGTAAATCTTTTCTGCTAGCTATGCGATGCATCTGCTCATCCCTCTGTTAGACTCAAGCAGCACGGCATTACGGACTACCACGCACGCCGGAACGAGGTTCGCGAGCAGCTCATGGCCGGCCTCCAACCGACGAAGCCGCAATCCGACGAAGTCGTAGCACCGGCGACGGTGGCGCGCAAGCCTGGACCTCCAAAGCGCTCCTTCATGTGGGCGTATGCGGAGCAGATCGGCAACGACGTCTTCTGCCTGCTGTGCGACCGAGAATTTCGAGCCCTGAAGAACCATGCCAACATCAAGGACCACCTGCAACGCGCCCACAAGCTAACGAACGAGGTGCACGAGGAGCAGCCGGACGCGATCCTGGAACTGTAAGTCGCAAGCATAAAAAAACGACAATGATTTAACCTTGCGGTTCTCCTTGTCACTTGGACGCCTAAAATTTTTAGACCTATTTTATTTTTAATATTAAAAGAAGCAGCAAAAAATCGTCGAAATTCGAATGTAATTAAATAAAAAAATCCATCGTGGATTTCAGATCAGTTTTTCAAATTCCAGACTAACCGTCAAAATCTGAAATTCGACATGTCAAAAGACGCCTGTTTAGCCTAAAGAAAGCCGGGATCGTCGGCATTGAAACGTTGGAGGAGCGCCGCAACGCCATTCGCCAAAAAGCCGGGGCATCCGCCGTCGCGGAAAGCGGAACCGACCAGCCCGCTCAGCAGGATGGAGACGAAGCCGCTAGAACCCAGGTCCGTCGTCTCCAGAAGAGGCAAATCGCGAAGGAGTGCTTCGTGTGGACCTATTTCGCGCGCTTCAAGGAGTCCAACGCGACGGAGTGCCTCATCTGCGGCGCCAGGTTGTTCGGGAGCACTGCCAGTGGAGGTTCGTCACAGTGGTATCCCTACAGTATCTCGATTTCATTCTTTTGAATGCGTTTTTTATACTGAGTTCCTAAAGGGAAAAACAGTGGAAATTCTGTCGAAATTCCAAGCAAAAGTTATAATTTTGTGAAAATACGTCAAAGAATGATTTGTAACCGAAACCAAAATGTTCCAAAAAGTGCTGTCAACGTGCAATTTTAGGAACGACCCATCTGACGGAAAAGCATCGCATCACTCGCGAGCATCATGAAAAAGAGCGAGAAGAGATAGCCCGAGAACTGCGAGAGAAGGACGTCGACCTGGAGGTGAACCGGAAAGCCGCCATTGAGACCGAGGAGAGGCGCATTCAGAGGTAAGGATACGTTCCTTATACTTGCATCGGAATCGATGTTTCAACCGGAATCAAAATTGTTTTATAAGTGTAAATTCGAAGCACAAATACGACTGAAGCAGTTCAGTATTTATAGCTAAAACCCGAGGTTAAAATCGATAATTTATACAAGGTGCGCTTAATTTTAAAAACGCATCGACTCTAAGCTTCAGGTTCGGCACCGGCGCTCCAGTGGAAGCGAAGGAGAAGTCGCGGCTCCAGCAAAAGAGGGAACAAGAAGCGAGGAATGCGGAGATGGCTCGACTGCGAAAGGACATTCGTCAGGACAAGGAACTCCTAAAGAAGCTGCGCGAAGGTGCGCTTTTACTCTGTCACAGCTGGGCACATTTTTCTGAGGATCAGGACCAGGGCCTAAACCTTCAGGATCATAGGACTAGGGCCGGACCAGGACCATGATTAACCCTTGTTTTTCTCGA
>JNEY01000243.1:69734-96044 GCA_020875895.1 Aphelenchus avenae
GGGGGGGGGGGGGGGGGTTTCGTCAGCCAGGACCAGGACGGCGACCCCGAGGGCTACAGGACCAGAACAAGGACCTGTCCTCTCTCTCTCTTTTGGGGTTTTGGTAGCACGTTGAGCAACTTCTGTACTAATACGCTCCTGATTTAACTGAGGGAAAGAGTAGACGAGCGGCGCAAGTTAACTTCAGCCGTTCCAGCACCGGGACCGCTTAGGCGATTACCTTAGCCAACATTTGATGAAGCATAGCGAGCGACTTTAGAGCTCGTGGACCTGGAGCTTGAAGAAGGATGCTACGAGCTTGAGGCCGAAAAAGACGACCTGCTGGGCGAAAGCTTCAAGCGTCCTCGCACGTCAACGGAAGTGAAGCACGAAGACGTGGGCTTCATGAAGCTAGAAGACCTTGCGTGAAGGTCGCAAAAGAAGTCGCTGAAGTCGAAACGAACTTTCTTCTGATCTGAATATGATTTTTTCATGTTTTTCGGTCCTCCTAAGTTACCTCTGCTTTGAATGCTTGATGATGGCTTACTGTTTATTTGTTCTTATAGGATATGACGATTCTCAGTTGTCTATTTGCGCATAAAAACGACTACTTCCGTTGAGGCCGTCCTTTTAGCTAGCTCAGGCATCGGTGCTGCGCTGTGCCCTGTCAACTCTTCTGTGACAACTATTGAACCATTGGGCTGTTCCCATAATGTGCTCTGCTTCTTTGAGGAATTTGCCTTCGAATAAGTTTCTCGCTGAGAGCCCGTGCTCTGTCGGTCGCTTTGATGCGAGGCTCAGCTTGTTCCAGTACGCAGTCGTTCTGTATTATGTTCCTTACTTCGCTTACCAAAGGAGAAATCCCGTAGCCAAGGAGGACACGCTATGCGCGGCTCCCCTAACAACCAGGTTTTAAAGGAGTTTTTATTTCTCAAGACGTGCTCTTCATTTAAACCGTGATTCGTTTTGACAGTCGAAAATAACGGCAACAGTTGAAGCGCTACCGAGAATGCTCAGTGGTCCGACGACTTGCCGGCGCTCGGGCTTTGATCACTGCGATCGACGAGGGACGTTGGTGGACACTTCCAAGGGACGCCGACTACCAGCTATGACGGATCGCGGGTTATGGGCCAGCCGCTGGTAATCGAAAACGAATAGCCCTCCGAGTTTCGAATTTGTCATTTCATTGACATTCCTGAGTACTGAGCTTTCAGTATTTCTTGGAAGGTTTCCCAAAAGTAGCCAGTGAAATAAAGGCTTGATTAGTTAGAAAAGGCATGCCGCTCTCTCGAGTACTGAAGGCTGGTGTCCTCCTGGTGCTTGTATCCGCTACAGTTTCAAGCGTAGCCCTTCCGAGGCAAGTTATCTTTTCAGACTGATAGGGTATCACACTGAGGAACATTCTTAGATGGACACTCGGCGTCCACATCGAGCTCGATACGACAACAGAGGCCGTTCAGTTTGTGCCCAATGCGACCGCTACCCAGGGGTACTTCATAGTGAGCGTCTACGCGTACGGATGCGGTTCTCAGTCTATGTAGGTTGGCGTAGTCGCGTAAGTCTGTAGGTGCTTATCCTAAGTAATAGGGGCTCGTCTATAGTAGAAGACGAGACGCTACGCTCAGAGCGTCGCTGGAGTGCCGATCATTTGGCACCGCATTTTTGGGCACCGTTTGTTTCGGGTTGTGATAACCCGAACCGTTCGTACCAACTGCTTGCGACCGACGCGCTTTTAGCTTAGGCATTGGTTATCCACTTTGACTTAACCAAAAATGCTACCCGACGTTCGGTCGCCGTGTCGCTAGGTGGGTTCGTGAAAGGGAACACAAGAGGGCTGGGCAAAAGGGGACAGAGAACGGAACGGCCAAAACTAGTCATGCGAGAACGGATCGGGAATGGTGAAGTGAATCTGGCTGTGCGGGATATAGGACCCATCTAAGAAATTATCCAATATATAGGTCATTTTTGTGAGATGAATGAGATGAAAACGCATTCCAGAAGCTCCGATCCTCTGGCCAGCGAGTTGGAATTCCAGCTTTACGAGGAGCTGCAGCTTTTTAAAGGTTTGTCCTGTCCCTTTTGGCACTGCTCGATAGAAGATCTACGCTTCGCTTTGCTCACCCGAAAGTTTAGATGAGCCACACTTACTCGACAAGCCTGTCTACGTTCGCTCCTACCAAATAACGCGGAAGGAACCGAAGCTAATCTCCTTCTTGTGTACGAAGAGGGACGAGTTAACAAATTATTATGTACGGTTTTAAGCCAAGCGTCATTAGCGCATTCACTTTCTCGGGAAGTTTTAGGTATTTTGCAACGATCGCTTCGGGAATCGCCTCGTGAGCAGTGGAGTCACCTGCAGGATCTACCTCGTTTTCGTAAGTTTTGGATTCGCTTAACGCGATTGGGCACGTAAAGGTCCTTCAAAGCATCAAAAATATGTACCCTCAAAATTTCGCCCAGCTTTCACGCTCAGTTTTAGCTCGGCTGTCCTGATGCCCAAACGGTCGATACAGGTAGCCATAGTCCATAAATCGTTTGCTATAGCATTAATCGCCTGATTTTCGGAGCTCATGACTGCTTTCCGCGAAGAGAAGTGCAGGCGGCAAACCGATGTTTCCTACCGAAATCCGATATTTCCCAGCATATTCGGCATTTTAGGTGAATGATACATTCAGTGCCTTACAAAGAAGGGTTTGGCCATCTGAGCGTAGGAACACATTCTCTGGTCATTTCTATGCTTCCAACTCAAATCGAAAATATCAAGGTCTCGGATGCTTCTAGAATTACGTGCACGCAGAAGAGCTCAAGAAGGTACGGCACGCACAGCCGCGTCGCGAGACAGAGACTCAAACCGCTAGCACAATCGGAGAGGCACAGACGACGATCGGCGGCACGGTATGCCGCAGTTCCATCCTCCGAAATCTGTTCCACTTTCTACACGTTATCTGCTAGATTATCTGTGAAGTACTCGTTTTATGACTGAATCCACGCGGAAATAAATGACCACTATATACTCAAGAAGCGTTGAAGGTCGGTCTGAACCTCATAGCGTGGGTCAGTCATGATCAGATACGTTAACGCTTTGAAGAGGGCCGGGTCGACCTGGCCGCTGTTCTGTAGAGTCGAAACTGATCCGGAGACACTTTGTCCCGGCAGTTAATTAGGCGGAACTGCATATATATGAAACCTAGTTGACTTTAGCGACCTTAGCAAAACACCACCAGCTCTCTTTAGGATTTCTCCCGACTCTGCTGGAAGGCCTTGTTTACCGCACGGCGCGCGTTGTATTTCGTAGCCAGAGCACGACTTGTTTTCCTCTTTTCGAAAGCGCTTGTTTGTTTACGAGACTTGTCCGGCTCGCCTCCAAGCTAGCCACAGTGGCCTTTCGCGTATTTTCCATGTGCGTGCCACTTTTATTCTTTATCTTTTCTTTACAGTTTTTGCCATTTAGATCCATTTCGCAAGTGAGAAAACCGATGTCGTCCGAAAGGAAAATCCGTGAACTCAATCGCCAAAGGAATTGTACGTTTTTTTGTTACCAGTTTTGGCATAACCCAGGAGGGGATTTTTGTGCCGGCATACATTTATGCTAATTATCAGCGGATCAGCTTCTTGGGTGATCGCATGCATCACAAGGGCATAGCCGTTACGACTGAAATTGAATGCACGACGTACTCTGAGGTGCTGACGATAGCCCCGCAGTCTTCTGGGCATACAGAGAATCCATACTAGTCCGCCGCGAACCTAGCAAATTTCTAAGCAGTTTCTCCTAAAGATCGGCAAACCCCACCCGTACCGCACTGCCCGTACCGTACCGATAGTACGACAGTACGATACGGTACGGGCCGTAATACGGTACGGTACGGCTCCAGTACGGCCCGTACTCATTACAAAATGCCAGGAAACACAAGCCGTACCGTACTGCCGTATCGATAGAACGACAGTACGGTAAGGTGCGGGCCGTGATACGGTACGGGTGCCGGTCTTTAGTTTTCCGGAAGTGGGGGGGGGGAGAGATTCCTTGTCCATTTCCCTGCTCAGGCGCTAGGAATCTTAGCAGACCCGATATGCGGCTTTCTACCACTGATGCTTACTTAGAATGGCAACAGTCGTATTATTAAAACGTAGATTATAACCAGCTCTATAGAAGCAGAACTGGTGGAAAACGGGTACCCTGTTAAATCGTTTGAATGTGACCATTGTCAACCGCTTTTACGTCACACTATTTTTTCAGCCGGTGCTGACCCATCGCTGTTCCGTCAGGGCGAAGCCGACGTCACCCAAGTCGCCCGTCGCAGTAAGCGAATCGCCGGCGAGAATATCATTAAACGCAGTACACCTCCGATGCGTCAAGGGCCACGAATCGCTTCCGACCTCACCACCGGTCTGAACACCAAATCGCGCGAGCGTCAGCGACGCGTTAATCCCACCGTCGCTCGTGAGCTGGACGCTGAGCCGGACCGCAGCAGGGCATCGGCCCGACGCGCTGCGGCTGCGCGCCGCAATGAGCGTCGTGGAACTGCGCCTCGACGAGCTGTTGCTGCTAGAAATAGCATCGACGCGGGAACGTCGGTGTCAGCTCGCCATGGCAGTGCGACGAGAGATCAGCGCAAAACGGCTGGGGCTCGGCTAGAGGCGTACTCGAAAGGACGTCAGCAGGAACACTCGGTAAGCTCACGCTTTAAAAAACGCTATGACGACGAGTAGCGAGCGGTCTTTTTTGCAATCCATAAAGAGAGGGGAACTACGTTCGTAGCAAGCAAGGACACACCAGGCTGGACCATGTTTTATGCATCATAGTTTAGCTGTAAACGATCATGTGGAGTCCAAGATTGGACGTGTGGCCGTAAAAATACGACCAGCTATTTTATACGCTATTTACTATTTTATACGCTACCTAATTTTTGGTCGAAAAAAGACCTATTTCGATATCAGTAAAAACCGAACTCTCGGAAAAGGTTTTTTGAATTATCGGTTTTTCGAAAATACCCATTTTTCGGTGAAAAAACACATAAATAACGAGTCCAACCATGCAGGAGTTCATCTGCGACCTGAGCCCATGACTATATTTTCTCTTTTTTCAGGCTACCATTCAGTGCCCGGGGTAATGGTAATGGTAATGGTGGTAATGGTAATGGCCAGAAATCGGCTCAGTGGGTAATGGTAATGGTGGTAATGGTAATGGCACCCAAAATCGGCTAGTGGGTAATGTAATGGTAATGGTAATGGCCAGAAAAAGTGGTAATGGTAAAAATGGAAAAATAAGCACTAGATAAAATGCCCGCGGCAGCGACGCCAACGCAAATTTTCACTAAATTTGTCAGTTTTTTAGCTTAAAATTTCGTTGGTGTCGCCTGCGGCGGGCCTCTCAACATCACTGGATATTGTCATTATACGTACTACTTATGACAAGACGGTCACANAAACACGCTCGCAAAAGTGACATGTTTACGCGTCGTTTTGAACACACAAGTCATTCAAGTTGACCTTTTCGTAACCGTAAACCACCATTCTTGGCGAATTTTTTAGATTTTGGTCGAAGCTGCCTGTTATTGAAGAATTGTCGCTTAAAAACCCACTATTTGGGGTTACCAGCACGGCACGGAAAAGGGCGACGTTCTAGGTCGATGCCGTTCCGTGCTTCGTGCCGTCCTAGGACGGAACGGAGAACGGCCCGTCCTGACCACTCTGCCGTGCCGGGACGTTCCGTTCTCAGGACGGCACGGATCACGGAAAGGGCCGTCCCGTTTCACGAACTTCCCTCCCGCTAACTCTGCTCTAGGGTTCAGAAGTCCTTTTAAGAAGCAGAAGATTTCTCTGGGAAACAACTCGAGACCTCAAGAAAGAACTAAGCGGCACTGAAATAACTGCCAAGGAAGTTTTTGTTTGCAGTCGAATACCACGATAATTTTATGCATCAAATTCACGCAGGCATTCAAAAATACCGACTTTAGGACATCAGTCATCTCGGCCCGGTTCGGCTTGCTTCCGAAGTCGAAAGGACTGCAACAGCACAAAGTTGGCCGGCAGCTTTTGAGGCAGATGAATGTCGTGCATCGTCAGCCACTCGGAGAAGGAATGAAGGCATTCCTGAAACGCAACCATCGCTGACTATAATAGAAGGACGATCCGCCGCTTACGTGAAACTCGGCGATGAACGACGTGATGCGGTCGAATGCCGTCGTGAATTCCTTTGAGCTGTTGTCGTAGTGACTGCTCAGGTCCCGGATAATGACGTCGGTAAACTTCCGTCGTTCGTCCTCGCCCAGGAACAGGTTGGCTTCTAAAGGGACTAGGTAACTCTTGGTGTTCTGCGCACGGGTGCTCGTTTAGCTTCGCGTACGAACGAACCATAGCGGGCTAGCAGCAGCATAGTGATAGCCGAGAGTTCGACTTCGTCGAGGCGTTTTCGCTGGATTGACTCGACGAACGGGAGAGCCTGGTTAAGCTTCTCAGAGCCCTGCCTAAAATATTCGCATCTGTCCGCCCGAATCAAAGTTTGGCCATGGAACTGCTACTTTAGCCAAAATGTGCTGAACTTCATGGAGCGTGTTACCAAGGATATGCTCCGTAGTGTCTATCCGTTCCTTAAGGGTATGCACTTTTCGCCAGGAACATACCATCGCAATCCTGTACTCGCGTAGAGGAAGTCAAAGAAGAGTACTTTGACAAGTCGGGGGCAGAAAGACACGGAAAGGACGGTCTCTTTGTGGTGTGTATTGTCGACATATTTCCCGAATAGCATGTACCCTTCTGGTCGGGAACGATCAGAACGGAACGGAAAAGGGCATGAAGTCCAGCACCGAAGCCTACGTTCTGCCTCCAAGAACTTGTTGAGACCACTGACCTTGCCAACATAGCGACGTTGCACACGGGCCAATGAGACAAGTGCTGTTCGAGCGCCTCCGGAGACGTGTTGTACACCGTCTCATCGACCATGAAGATGGCGTTCCTGTGCTGGCCTTGGTTGCGCAACGTCGTTAGTGCGTTTTCGAGGAAGTACCAGATCACGAAGAAGCGAACCGACAGATAATCCTAAAGGAAAACATGAATATACGGTATGTTAAGAGGGCCACTGACCAGCGTGACATCATCGCGGAGGTAGTTCCAGACGTCGACCGCTGAGGTGAGGTAGTCTTTCAGCACGCGCAGCTCGACTTGATGTGCTCGGTCGATGCTTTGCGCAGTGGCTTGCTTGAAGCGGATTTGCTAAATTATGGGACTGCACGTCTTTCCCGGAAAATGGTTCGGAAAGTTTTCATGAAATCCCAAAAAAGGGAAAATTTCGAGCTATCGGAGAGATAATTAAGGCCTACCACAAGGTACCCGAGGTGCCGATATCCAGCCTCGTACTGATGAAATCTTATAAGTAGAAGTCAAGATATTTGTCTTTCATTTGTTCTCGACAAAACCTTATTTTCATATTAAGCCTCGGAAAAGCGCACAAAAAATGTGACTGGTTTTCGTTACCTACGATCACGCCTTATTGACCGTAATTGGCGATATAATGTGCTTTGGGGAGTGAGGCAGATATGTGCTTACCGCGTATGAAGCGTTTTCCGATAAGAGCTTAATCCGCCTCAAGAACATCGAGCTTCGAAACGCTGCTACGCGTTCGAGAAGAGGCGACGCTCGGTGCGTAGGATCAGAGGGGACATCTGCGGTAATGATCGACGACTGCACAACTAAAGACAAAGCTGATATGCGTATTCAGTCGCTCGCAAGACCGGTAAGACATCTCGAGACTCTAGGTGTGTTTGGTGGGTAGACCTCGATAATTCGGAATGAACAGAGCGGTTGAGTTCTCGCCATTTTTATATCTTTTCGACGGGCGCTTGCTTGCATTTTGCGACTATTCCTTGGGTCGGTTTAAGACTAAGAAGCATAAAAAGGCGTAAACTATTTAAAGCATAATATAAGCCCTGTTCCATGTCCCCATGAACGGGACTTTTTGGTCGTTAACGTGCCTTTCCTATTTTGTGGACTCCGTATTCGAGCATGAGATACTGATACCAGGTAACTATGGCTTGACATAAAGCTCGGCTTTTCCTCTACCGTTCCTTACCTTCGATCTTCATTCCGACGTCGATGCATCGGCGGAAACGGCAGCTTTTGCACGCCGGAAATGTGCGAACTGAAAAGTAATGCATATCACATCGCTTATCAGTTCAGCGACAGCAACGTACAATTCTGAGGCACACTCCGTTTGCAAGTGCTCAGCGCTTTACATTTGTAGTTTCTATTCGCGAGGACGGCTCGCCGGAAGAAGGCTAAATACGGAGCGGAAGGTACGCGAGTAACATGAAGCTCGTTTAAACGTCCAAATTCCCACGGGGCACGAAAGAACAAAGTCGGTTTGCTGGCGATGGGACCAAACATCGGGGCCAGCTTCGGGACTTCGTTGCATTATTGGCTCTGATAATTCGAATTCGATCCAAAAAGCAAATTTTGCTGTAGTGGACAATGGCCCGACGCTAGGCTCCCATCGACGGAATTTTGCACTTTTTCAGTCAAACATTCTACTCACTTTCAACAGTTCAGTTAAATATTTTCGACAACCGGCGCCTTTTGAACGATTTGTAACAAGCTCTTTTTTCCGGCTTGTCCCCATTCGGTCGAAAATGTCCAATATGCGTGTCAAGAGTAGCGAACGAAGAACTTCAGATTCGGCCTGGAAACTGCGTTCTTTCCAGAGTTGCTTTCATTTCGGTTAGGTTTTGTAAAATAAAATACGTAACTGGTTAAATATTGGAATTTCCCATTCCCGGTTGATACTTACCGGCACATGCTCGACACACGAAAGCTCCGAAGTTCCGCGTGAAAGCCGGTCCGGCACAGACGTCACAAGTCATGCTCGGATGAAGCGCCGGCGAGACGCACATTTCGTCGCTACTCGACGCACTGACTTCCAGCTTAACGATGGCATCCATTCCGAAACGTCGAAGTATATGTAAAAATGACCCGAAGCAGGTGGGCAATCGCTGCAAAGCAGTGGGCGGCGTGAAAACCTGAACAATCACAAAGTGAATAAATCAAACGCGGTCGGTTCAAACGTCAGTCACGCTTTAACAAAACCGCGATTAGCAAAATCAAGGTGGTTCATTGGATTACAAAGAGCAGATGACTGTGGGCTTGTGGGTGGACACATAGTTTGAAATGTCTCCATATCGGCTGCGCGAGAAGGGGAGGAACGGGATGGTTAGAATAGGGTCATTTTGGGACGGGACTGAACGCCTTAAAAATCCGTTCAATCCCTTCCTATCGCCATTCTTCCGTTTGCGTAAGCCCCCCCCCCCACAGGAGCCACTATTGCTTAGACGTAATGTTTGTCGCAGCGGATACAATTGTTTTACTCTTTTTCTTGGCCTGAACCGCGGAACGACGACCGAAGTTCTCGTCAAGCTTCCCTCGGAGCGCAACAGAGTTTTCGAGAGAACGGAATGGAAAAAATTCAGCGGCCTAAATCAAGATCCGCAATTTCGAAGGATTTCGGTAGGATATACAAGGCAGGGATGCGGGTCTCGGTCTCGGGCTCGAAAACCGAGACTCTGGGGGGGGGGGTCCGGTCTCGGTCTCGGTCATGAGAAAAGAAAAAGGCCAAAATGGCCCGACCTACGAAATTTTCACTATATTTCTCTAAATTTCATCCTAAATTTCGTTGGAGTCGCCTGCCGCTGGGCCAATATTAGCCGAATTTTTTACATTTTTGACCGCGGTGGGGCGTTTTTGGGCCGAAAATATTTCAAGTCTCGGTCTCGGTTATGAGTCCGGCCCCGGTCTCGGTCTCGGTCTCGCTCAGTCAAATTTCATCCAGCATCACTGATACAAGGCCTAGTCTCAACCTCACCCTAGTGTCAAGAGTAAAACGGTTGCACGTTTGATCGTTAATTACCGCCACCGCTCTATGCGCATTTACCGCTTCAAAATGCCGACACCATTTCCATTTAATAAACAGTAGTGCCAGCGTCGGACGGAGAAAAAAGTTGGCACGAGCAGGGGGAATCATTGAATACCAGCTTGATGTATTCCGTGCACAATATAGCTTTAAAAAAAGCGATTGTCTGAATGTCTGTCTGAAAACAGAGCAGAATATGGTCGAAGTCCTGTCGTTGAGCAGAAGAGCACGTGAATTGCATTGCTGGATGGATTCTCACGCTTGCTAAACCCTACGCGAGAGAGGGAAGTGGACGGAGTGGTCCCCGTCGTGTCGCGGCTGCATGACGCAGCTCCCCAGTGGACCAAACTCCTGTCTAGTTGAACACTTGTTCAGGAAAGTATTGTTACGCGGGAGAGAGACGTTGAAAACGTTAACAGACATCGGGTACGAATGACAAGATTGGCGGAACTCGCGGTACGAAGTGATCGAGGAAGACCTCGGTCCCGGTCTCAGACGATCTCTTCAGGTATAAACAATTTTCATTGTTAGTCCTAGCGAGAGTGTCTCGGAACGGTCTGGATTTTTATTCTGAAATCTAAAATGTTGAATGCTAATTCTAAATTCTACCCCATACTGGGGATTCTCCGTTGCAATACACCCCTGGCCCCGGCTCTCCAACGATCATTCGGACCAAGTAATGACGTCCCACGTACGGAAAACGAGATTCGTCAGACAAAACCAAAGGTCATCCCCACTCCGAACTGTTTTCGGGTCCCAGAATTTCTCGAATTGGTCCCGGTCTCGTTCTTGCAGACCCGATGGCAAGCCACTTTTCCCTACCTCCGAAAAACCGCTGTACGTGGTAGTCGCAGGAATAGACTAACCAACGACAACAAAGAGGGCAAACTCGCATTGTGATCGGATTGTTGTTTTCGCATCACAAACCATGGTGTTTTCTGTCGCCGACCACAATGTTCCTTCTCTCGTTTCTACTCTTCTCGCTGGAACGAGACGAAACGGATGAAGTGAACCGTCTCGTGTCGGCTACGTAGCTTCGCTGCACTGTGCAGTCAAATCCGGGGGAGCTTAATTGCATCCCTATGCGTGGGGTTGCAGAGCTTGCCGTTCAGGGATGCGCCCGGGTCTCGGTCTCGGTGCCTTTTGGTAGCCTGCCTGCGGGCCTTGAGGCCATGCTTTATGGCTAGTTTAAGTTCGAAACGTATACCATGAGTTTTCTACCGCTACTACCCATGCTTAGTACGTACCAAAATGAAATTTGTTGATCTCGGTTTTCCAAGACTCGGTTGAATTTTGAAAACCCACAGCTCTGTTGCCGTACTGCACGGTACGTACGACGGCACGGAGGAATAGCAGGCCACGATTCACGGAAGGGGGGGGGGGGGGGGGGGTCGGTACCGTACGGTTTTCCGCATGGAGAGATCCGGAACAGCACGGCTACCGGCACGCGGAGGGCGAGCACGGCACGGTTTTGGGAAGGGAGAGATCCACGATACGCAACTTTACATATCTACCAAGGTCGCAAAAACGGGCTGTTGAAAAATGCCTTGACTCTCATATAGGTATAGTGGCCGTCAATCTATCAGCTATTAGCACAAGGTGGAAGCTACGCCAAAATAGCCCTCGTCACAACAGCTTGGGACAGCACGTTTTGTGCCGCGAATGTGCACGGAAGGGCCCGCAGAGCCACACGGAGGCAACCAAATGCACCAGCGAGGCGAATGACAAACATGACTACGGACAAGTGAGCAGCACGCCCAGGACCGCGTAGCGCGTTGCGTTTTGCTCAGGATGTTGCCTACACTCTATGGTGAGCAAACCACAGAACTTTGCGGATATCCTTAGGGTCCGAGTAGCCAAAGGTACGATTTGCGCGTCAAGCGATACTAAAACTCCTCTAATAACTCCCCCCGGAGAGCTCTTCTTCGTATCCCCAATTCTGAAATCAATTATTTTCCTCGTCCGTAAGACTATTCTTGAGCCTGGAAAATTCTTGTTTAACCTTCATTGATCAATGCTGGACCTTACTTTTGATGTACGCATGCCCTACATGTTTACGAAACGTTTTAAAGTTTTGAGGGCAGTGGGGGGGGGGGGTTGGATAGAGAGTTATTAGATCAGGCAATACGAAAGCCTCGACAGCTTCAAGGTGTACAACACGATGAAAAAATGCAGGAATTACTGAAAGTAGCGCCGAAAGTTGACGCTGGCTTTGGCACTAGCAGCTCAACGAAAACGTTTCGGCAACTGCTTGGTGAGTCGGACCAATAAGGTTTTGAGTGGTAGGACACAGATGAGTCCTTATCAAAAGCTAACATTTTAGAGCGTTCTCACGAGGTTTACCCGGTGAATAGCCAGTGAATACGCCTGCACTTACGCATGCCGAGTATCAAGACCGACAGAAAATGTTGGCCCGTACTGCAAACCGTAGGGCTGGGCTGAGTAACCGTCGATGTGGATGTCGCAGGCACCGTAGTTCGAAAGAAATCAAAATATGCTGCTCAATCTCAACCGCTCACTTTCACCGGCTACCTGCCCTTTCATCTAATGACAGAGAGCATAGAAAAGAGCCGCCACCTAGACTCCGCGATAATACTCTCAGCTGAGGCGGAAATGGAGGACGACAAACTACGAATCGATTACACCTCCGCGCCCACCGATGATCGTCACTCACACTTTATTTGGTAAACGTGATTCACTTTTACGACGTGAATGCGAGAAAGCTAGCCATCCACTGGGCGGACAAAATCGCGTATTTTGGAAAGAATAGCAGCAAACACGGCCTAACATATGTTGGTACAAATAGTGCCCCAAAGAACGTACCAAAGTGTTTTAGAAACTTTTCTAATTGGCTTTGATTTAGTGAAACTGTAAGCTTTACGCAACGAGACAAAACAAATCGACACTAACCCATAGGGACGAAGAACGAGCCATGAAAATAAGACGCGTCTTTCCGAGCCGGCGCAATGAAGAACACGCGCAAGAACCGTTGAAACTTGTAATTTACCGACCAAATGCGGAACTCAGTCGGATTAGGTCTGCACACAAAACTTTTAGAGACGGGCACACACCAGCTTTTGTGCATAATCAGCGTCAGCGGTAATGCACAAGAGCTTACGTTCCAGGCCCTTGTTTGTAAAGTTTTTTTCTAGATAAACTGAGAGGGAACATAAAGTCTGTCGGTCACGCGCGGTACACTGGCAAAAAACAGTACCTACCAAACTTAAGTCAATATGCAAAACTTTGGAGTTACGTAGGCACGACAATCCTATCGTTAACTAGGGTATGGAGACACGGCGGTGGCCCAAAACTCGAGGAAACGATACAGAACTTTCCTATAATGCTTTAGGTTTGAGAACCGGTAAACTTCACGTGCAAGCTGTCAAAAGACGTCAAGAGTTGTCAACTTGACGAAGTATAAAACACGAAAATTTAGTGACAGTTGCGCGTGTTTCCAAACCGGCGCCGCGAAAGAACACACCACGAATCGATAGCGTCCGTCGTCAACCACGCGTCGCTAACCAACGTCGGGAGAGAGCGAGGACTTTGTTTGCACAACACACACGTAATTCACGTTACTCTCACGGGCGGAAGTGGGCAGGCTACACAACCGCTGCGTGCTTCAGCAGGCTTCGGTGCCTTCGTGGCGCGGAACCCGAGAGGTTGCTATTGACAGCGTCTCTCGATGCAGAACGTTGATCTATACGTTGTAGTTTGGCTACGCAACCCTGTGAAAAGGGCCTTCCAGTCGAGGACGGGAAAGTAGCAAAGAGCAAGTTCGAAGTGAAAAAGTGCCTTTGTTACCCCTTTAGTTCATTTTTGCAGCCGGAATTTGTGGCGTCTATTAGCGGGTTTAGCATATGATTCCCTAAGCTTCTCACCAAAAATAGCCTGAGGCTCGTCATAGCGACTTTTCGGATACCTAATATACCAAAAATTCTTTTAATTTTTTAGTTGAGGCCGGGTCATGTTTGAAAAATGGAGGCTAGGGCCCGGTCGACGAGTCTAGGGCCCGGTTGCACCGGGTTCGAACTACGTTCCAAACAGCAACAATATGGTCCAAACAACCCGAATAAACTCGAAAATATTAACATTTATGCCAAGCGCTAATGCCCATGGAAGAGCCCCATACACTGTCTTTTGATGCTTTTAGGAAACGCAGGAAAACGAGCAGTATGTTGGAGACTAGTTCGGTGGCGCAACGCCAACCGGCTCAAAAGTAGTGCGTCACTCGACGCGAAAGTTTGCACAGACGCTTCTGGAATGTTCCGGAGCATTCCACTGCGAAGTCACGCATTCAGTCGCAGTTCACTTGCTGTTGGGTCGCAAAATTTAGGCCATCGTCTCCGCGCTCCTAGGCGCTTCATAACTCAAATTGTTCCACTGTCTTTTGGTGTTTCGTAGCTTGTATTTAAGTGTTTTGTTCTCGCATTATTAGGAGTTAAGCTAAGTAAAGAGTTGCGCAAAGAGCTGTTACTAGGAAGGCCGGTGTAAGCTAGCAACACTGGAATTCCCACATTGGAGTTCGTAGCCGGACGTAATAGCCATTGGACGAAAGCTGAGCCACAGTTTTTCGTGCGATTCTTGAAAAGCCGATTCCTTTTGAGGCCCTGGTGTCTCCGCGAATTTCCGAGGCTCATTTTGTCTCACTGGAAAACCGATTGAGGAACTTTTTTCTCGCAAAAACGGTAGTTATAACTTTGAGGTTTCCGATCTCAAATTTGCCTAGCTGCTAGCATTTTGCTGATAATGGCTTGTCAGCTTTTCGGTTAACGGTAGAGCGAAATTCTTTGGAGTTTTCGCGTCACTTTGTGAGTCCATTTATTTGCTGTGAACACGCTGTTTACTGCTATTAACTCTTTCCTTTTTAGAGTTGCTTCGCCGGTACGGACTCCGCGCCCTCAGCAGCCACTCCCGAATACCGCTCGGCGTGTATCTTCTTGCAAGTACGCTTTCCTATTGCGCATATAAGTCGCGCAACTTTGCTTGTTTAGGGTACTCTGTGGCAAGTGCATACGCCCGTCAACGACCTTCACTGCTTCTCGTCGGCGCTGCATCATGCCTGGCGACAAGGAACCCATGGATACCGGTGGCAGTGGCTCCGCGACTCCTACCGAAATGGTATGGAACTCTATCCTGCCCGAGATAGAACGCTTGAAGAGTGATATGGTCTGCTTGGTCCCAAACCCGACCACCAAAGCTCAAGTTAAGCAGAAGTTTGAGGCAAAAGAGAAATCCTTGAAGGTTCTTTTGGACGAAAGGATGGTTGAAGTCCTGAGCTTGGCTAGTGTTCCAAAAGAACCCGAGCATCGAGGACTCCCTTCTAAGTTGAACATTAGTGACCTCAAGGCTAACCTGGCAGAAGAATGGTCCGGTTCTTTGGAAGCCCTCTACCAAGTGGTCGTCAAAAGCGCAATTACCGAGGAGCTAATGCACGAGGTCTCAGGTTCACGGGACCTTTACGTGCGCAAAGTCAAAGCATCCTTAGACGCCTTTGAGCAGCAACTGTCCGATAGGATAAGACCCTCGGGCGCCTTCGACACGATAGATTTCAGTAGGCAGTCACTGGAAGCCGACCCCCCTTTCGAGGGTGATGCGATTGGCCAAGCACGTAGCACCAAACTGCAAGAGGATTTGGCCCAAGCTGAAGGCCACATAGCCAAATTAGAGGCAGAGCTTGATAAACTGGACAAAATCCTTCAAGCTCGAGACCGACAAATTGCTGAGCTGGAAAAACAGCAGGCTCCGCTCTTGTATGTGGCGAAAATTTTGGGATGCGAGGAAACGCAAATCCATCAAAGCGTCAATGACCTAGTCAGCAAAATTACTGCATTTGAAGTTGACAATGATCAGTTGCGCAACCAGATCAATAACGCTGCTTCTTTACAGGACCATTCGGCATGTCAGCAGCAGATCAACGACCTGCAATCAGATCTTCATCTCGAGAAGCTGAATGCAGCGAGTTCCGCGACGACCATCAAGAGTCTCCGCGATACTATCACCTCTCTTCGCGACCAGCTGAGCAAGCACGGTACGCATGCCCATTCCGATTCCACATCAACCTCAGGCTTTAAGGTATCGGAGGATCACTCGAAGACCGCCTTCGGCAGCTCGGGTTCATCAACGGGTCCAACACCGACGTCAGCTCCTCCGCCTCCTCCGTCATCGACAACAGGTGCGGATCCCATGGCGATCATTAGCAAACTAGCAGAGTCGCTAGCTAAGCCTTCCCTCCCGCCTTTGAGCTTCTTCAGTGGGAACCGCAAAAATGATGGCGTGTCCTTTGACGACTACATGCATGGATTTGCATGTCGGTACGCAAGTAGCTCGAATGAAACCTGTGTGCGAGACCTAGGCGTATACCTTACTGGGAAGCCTCTGCAAGAGTACAAGAGTATTTTGCGTGAGCGGCCGGGTATTTCGTTTAACGAACTGCGCATGGCTCTGCGAAATAAGTTGACGGATAACACAGACTTTGCTAAAGCAATGAGACGTAAGGCTATTGCAAGCATGACCATCCGTGACGACCAGACATACGCACAGTTCATCAGCTCGCTCGAGGCACAAGCCTCGGCCGTGTTTGACGAAGATGACCCTGAGTACGTCGCTCGGACTAAACACGATGTCCTGCGTGGTAGCATTCGCGAGAGTGGTTTGAACATCAACCTTGAGTTTGGACTAGAAACTGTGGCAACGTACGTGGAAAAATATGCCAGTCTCCGGCGCGCAGTGCTTACTTACGAGCAGAAAGCACAGTCTGTTGATCGGATAATGCAGCAAAACAACCGCTATCGTTCAAAGCAGCCACATAAGACGAACGCTCCTGCGTCCGCTGCCTCCGCGCCCTCAAACGCAAATCAGTCATCTGCAGCTAACGCAAATACACAATCAGCGACTAAGTCTGCGCCTTCCAGCAACCTTGCGGGCGGCCATGCGTCCTCGCCTTTTCCACAGGTGGGACCAAATAACAAGTTCGTTAATCGGTCTAACCGCACCTGCTCTCACTGCAATGGGCAAAACCATGTCGAGGCAAACTGCTATCAGAAGTACCCGCACAAGCGTCCTGTTCGCACTGGCGCTAACGCATCCTCCGCTACGGCTAATGCAGTAGTTGTTTCTAACGGAACAGTCGTTTGCAAGTCACTGTCTACCTCTGCACAATCTGCCGAGTCACTGACCACGCAAATCATAGGCCCAGCTGCGACCGCTACCGTTTACCTTAATGGGCATAAAGTGGAGGCACTGCATGACACTGGATCGCAGGTCAACATAGTGCGCTCGTCATTCTACAAGTCCCTTTGCGAGAAATCTACCTATGAGCAGTTGAAATACTTTGAGGCGTCTCTGGGGCAACCATCTAACGTGGTAGTTCAAGACGCTCAAGGAAACTCTATACCTTTCCGAGGGCAAGCAGTCTGTGACTTGCGCACGTCCGAAAAGGACACTGGGGAACTATTCACGTTCCTAATCCAGGACAACGCCGCGCACGAAGTCGTACTGGGTACGCCGGTCCTTCTCAAGAGCAAGGCTTTTTGGGACAACTTGCAGAAATTGCGAGATCCGTTTGTAACAGCAAACCCGGTTGCTAAGTGTGACGCACTTGAGCGAAAGAAAGCTCGGAAAGGCCAGAAAAAAGGCGGCAAAGCCCAAGGCAAAGTCTCCTTCCCTTGTCGCCCACACCGGACAAATCGATATTACGTCTACCAAACCTCATGGTACGACTTCTGACCCCAACGGTCGCAAGGCTAAGAAGTCTGTGTGTTTCAGCATGTCTCTGCGCGCGAGTGAACCTAAATGGTCCGAGGTACGCGTGAAGCACAGTTGCTACATCGGTCCAGGCAGCACACAAAATGTCGTGTTGCAGTGTGAACCAAAAGAGGCATTTGTCGCTTTTCTCGGTGAGAAGAAGCTCGATGGTAGTTGTGGACTTCTTGCAACTAACCGCTCCGGTCACGTTGTTCTTCCAGTCATTAACCAGGGTAATACTACGCTCTGTCTGATGAAAAGTGCGGTCCTCGGTCGATGCTGCGAAAGCTCGGAGCTAGACTTGGCTGCCGACAATCTTGACGCTCCGTTGGATGTGGCATGGTGCAACCTTGCAGCTCCACAAATGAGTGCGCAGGAGCGTGCTAGTCAGATCCTCGAAAAAATTCCTCGGTCACGTTATTTCTTCCGAAGGCCTGAAGACTGACCTAGCTAAGATCGAGAAGATCCTGAACTTTCCTGTGCCTATGTCACAAACTGACGTACGGTCCTTCCTCGGTATCTGTAACTACTACCGAAAGTTTGTGCGGAACTTCTCTCAAAAGTCCAAACCACTCCGCGACATCACAAAGACTGATGGATGGCAGTGGACTGATCGCGAACAGAATTCGTTTGACGAGATGAAACTCGCCATGTCGTCCCCTCCCGTTCTCATTCAGCCGGACATAGAATCCGCAATGAACGGCTCCCGGCCTTTCTTGCTGTATACTGATGCCAGCAAAGATGGCGTTGGTGCAGTCTTGTCTCAGATCGGCTCGGATGGCAAAGAGCATCCGATCGCCTTCGCCTCTAAGTGCACTTCTAGCGCTGAAAGCAAGTATGCTATTTCTGACCTCGAAGCGCTCGCTCTCGTTTATGCACTGCGCAAATTCAAGTACTTTGTCGCCAACGCGCATATCATCGTTCGTACTGACCACCAACCACTGGTCTACCTCTTCAAGCAGACTAATTTGTCCAACCGCCTTTTGCGTTGGGCCGATGAAATTCAGCCATACTGCAATGATGATAAGCTCAAGATTGAGTATATCAAGGGCGAGAAAAACCGCGTTGCTGATTCTTTGAGTCGCAACTGCGTGCCTGACGGACGCGACAAGACTCTGCGCACTCGTGCTACTGCCGACATTATGAGCGTTAGCGTCCCAGATGACTGGCTCACCTCCCTTCGTACGGAAGAATGGTTGCAGAAAGTCTTTGTGGAGGGCACTGAAGCTCAAAATGTAGCTCTACGTGAGCTTGGCTTAGTTTTGGAGGCAAATTGTCTTCGGAAAGTCATGCCAAACGGTCGACTCGTACCGGTGGTTCCCGCCAACCAAGCTCGTGCGGTCTTTGAACAATACCACAGCGGTCTTTTTGGAGGTCATAGCGGTTATTATAAAACCGTCCAGTTCATGGAAAAGTACGTTTTCTGGCCTAAAATGCGTCAGGATCTGCGTAAATGGACTAAAGAGTGCTTTACTTGCGCGCTTTTGAACAAAAAGCGAGTGTCCATACCGCCTCTTAAGCCAATTATCGCCCGTCAACCATACGAAACTGTGGGTATTGACGTCTTCTCGCTTGTGCAGACTACCTCTGGAAATGAACACGTAGTCACTGTCATTGACCTCCATTCCAAGTTCTGTCGCGCATACCCTGTAGCGGACAAGTCTGCGGCGACCATTGCAAAATGTCTCTGGGACAAGTGGTGCCTTGAAGAGTGCCGTAAGCCCTCTTCTGTGCTGAGCGATCGTGGCGGAGAATTCGTCAACGAAATTATCGCTGAGATTGCTAAAGTCTCCGGGATCGACCAAAAACTCACTGTAGGTCATAATCCTCGCGAGAATGGTTGTACCGAACGGATGAACCAAACCCTCAAGTCGCTCCTCATGAAGATGGAAGACAGCAACCTTGAGTGGGACCAGAGACTTCCGTATGCTCTGTTCTACTACAATTGTTGCCCGCACTCTACTACCGGCGAAAGTCCGTACTTTTCTTTGCATGGCACTGACCCAACCTTCGTTCAGTTCGCAAAGCCTTCCGTCACTGCGTCAAAGTACACAGTAGACGACGATTCGCATAAGATGAACTTTGCTCGTGGCATGAAAGAGTTGCATGAGCTTGTCTCCGCGCGTATCGAGCGTGAGGCTGAGGCTATGAAGGCTTACTATGACAAGCAAAACTCGGTCGAAAAGACTGCTTTCCAAGTGTCCGATCGAGTGTTCGTTTACAATCCGAACATAGTCGTCGACAAGCATAGCTCTAAGCTTACCCCTCAATGGGAAGGACCCTTCCGAGTTCTTGAGCTGTCCGAAAATAGTGCCCTCGTACGGTACTTAGGCCCTCGAAAGCTCGAGAAACGAGTGCAGTTCGATTACTTGCGAAAAATTCCGCAAGAGGTCCAGGAGAATATTTTCTACCTGTACGAGGACAGCGTATTATGGGCTATCGAATCGAGGCTCAGCGCATGTCCTGGGATTGCCGGTTGCGGCGCGATCTCACCATTTGCTGGTAGTTGTGCCGAGCATCCGCAAAGTAGAGTCACGAAGATAAGATGGGCCGCCGAAACGCTTATCATCCCGAACAGAGCGACACGTGGTGGTGTAAGACCGTAATGTTGCGTAGGAACAAAAAAATAACTTCTTATAATTTGTGGAAAGGAACGCGTTTGACTTTCCGCAGACGGTCGTCACTTTTATGCACCTCCTTGTTGCTTTGCGCAAACAGAATTAAGCTCCGCCTGACGCGTTTGTTTTTATCGTTTCAATGGTAAACACCCTTTGGTTCACTCCTTTGACGATTACTCGCGTTATGCGAGACGTGGGGATGAGAGGGCGTATGTAATTGTTTGAAAGGGCAAAGCTACGAATGTGCTTGATAGGGCGGCGTTCCGACGTCGGGCTGTGGCCTTTGAAAAGCAGGCGCGGCTGTGCAAGCGCATATGACGATTCTACTTTCCATCACGGAACATTGTTTTCCTCGGCCCGCGCATTCGCCAGCGCCTTAGCACCGTTCGGACCGTTGTGTTCGCAGTGGTATTTGTTTGAACAAGCTTGTTGTTATTTACCGTAAAGCTTCTAATAGAGGCGCACTTCCAATATAGGCGCACCTTCTAATAGAAGCGCAGTAATGTTTGGTCTAATTTTTATATCCGTCATAAATTATTTCTTAAAACAAAAGGGTGAGCCGAAAAAGGATCTAGAAAGGGTATGGAAACGACAAATTCTTTCATTTTAGGCTGGCATTACAATGATATAACTTAGTTGACTAAAATTAAGCGCGAAAGCCACAAAAAATGCACGACTTGGGTCCAGTCATTATAGTCCAGTTTTGGCCTAAATTTTCCAGTTTTGCCGGTCGTTAGTGTGCTAAAATAAAGGCGCGCCTTCCAATAGAGGCGCACCTTCTAATAGAAGCGCACTTTTTGAGAGTGTACAAAAATAGAGGCACTGCGCCTCTATTAGAAGATTTACGGTACTTTGTTATCGACTTCGTAGTTCAAAGCAATGCACACGATGCACAAGGCGGTTCGGAATCAACACTGTACGACAATCGATCGCAAGCTAGGTCTACGAAGAACACATTAAGCTTGTCGAATTCGGCAGAAGAAGTTATACTTCTTCTTGGCGAGTGACAGTGTGAAGCGTCGCTTGCGGCGACACTCTTATGGCGCCTAAACGTTCGGGTTTTCTCTGATAACTTTTCGATCCGCCCATCTTACCCGGTATGCCTCGTTCGCATCGAATTACTTTGCGTAGCAACTCCATAACAAACCGCCGATAAGGCGTTATGAAATAAATAATTCCCACGAATTCAGCGACCGAATGCATGCTGGTGCAAATGAGCAGGCCATTCGCAATGTGCTCCGTGAAGGGAGGTTCATATATCATCGTGATAGCGGCAATGAGCATGGGGAACAGAAGGAACATGAGGCCGGCGACGAACTGCACGACGCAAGCGCGGAAGAGCATGCGCTGCAGACGACGTGCCACGATGAATGTCGAATTAGGATCTATGAATGGGAACTGAGTTGTTCGCATAAATGTGTTTGGTGTACTTGAGGATTATGGTGGAAACTGCCTTTAGACTACTCCGCTTAAAAGCGATTAAGTGACGGAAATATGCTACCTTGTCGGCGTCCAGAGGAATTATTATCGGGCGGGGCGGGAAAGGGGGGAGTGGTGCATATACGAATAGCCTCCAATATGGCCCCACAGCTTGCAAAGTTCGGACTGAAGAAAGATCTTCTTTTAACGAGAACTTTTCAAAACGTACTCGATATGCGTAAGTACAGAATTGTAAAGAGCGTTACGCCGACAAGAAACATCACGAAGAGGAGTGCTGACAAGTACCACAACGCCAGTCGAAGCTTCGGTCCCTGAGGGTAGGCGAAGATGCTGTGAGTCTTCGGGCCTGAGGTGTCGTCGCCGAATAAGTACCGACGGATCTGTTCCTCAGAGCTCATGCGATGAAGATACAATGCGACGACTATGGTTGGTGCTGTCATCCCGTAGAAGGCAGCGTAGGCCACGTAGACCCAGTAAGTATTGTCGAAGAAGTGTTGCAGCCATCCGGGAAACGCCTGAAACTGGCAATATCATTTGCGGAAGGGGTGAAACTTTACTGGCTTTTTTTGGTTCCCTCCATATTATTTTTTCTCCCCCATCCATAATTTCGTTGCCCCTCCCCCATAATAACCTGCCTTCCCTAATTCGGGAGTCTACCCGACCTTGGAACAATGTCTCTCTGAAAGCACTACGCGCAAACGCGCTCGATAAAACCTTTGACGTATTATTTCAAACTTTCGCAGCTAGAAAAAAATGGTTGTGGACCCTATCGACGGTCCGAAAATCTGCTTGGAATTCATCAATTTCCTTCGCCGCCCAAATATGAAGCATGAACCGCTGGGCTACTTAAAACCTGAACAAAGGTGTAAAATGAGTACAAATCAGAAAATTCTTCAGTACCCTGCACAAGATTAAGGATCCGCGCGGCTTCTTTGGGCTCGTTGTTTGCGATTTGAAAAAGCCTGAGCTAAAATGCGTCTACACGCCTTTAGCTTCCAGCGCCCCATTTTAACGCGAATTTTCTCTGACTACTAAAGAGTATCTGTCCGATTCCTAGTTCCGTTTAACCCTGGGATGAACTATACCTGTGAATACCGGTAGAAAAGTGAAAGCACAACTCCGATGCAAATGAAGTCGAGCATCCAACAGCCCATTTCCACCGCCAGGTACGTTTGCGAATATGAAAGAGGAACAGGAGGGAGAGCATATCCACCGAGAGCCTTCGGCAAGAGGACTGGCTAAAAGCCGCTAACTAAGATAATTACTGGTATATTGTCATTTTTGTGGCAAAAATTGAATAAAAGTGGTTATACCCGTAAAACAGCGAGTCCAACGTCGTAGGCATAGTCGCATAGAACGTTGTTTAGCATGTACCAGCGATACTTTCCAATCGTGCCAGATTTGTACAAGATGGAGTATACCATTAGGGGCATCAAGCAAGTGCTAGCAACAAAGCTAACGTCGAAGAAGATAACGTTTATCGAAGCGAAACGGCTGTAGTTCCAAGCGTCGTCAGCATTCGACATTAAGTCTAAAAAGGGTTTGTCGTAAGGGGAGTCTTTGCTCGGCTCGTCCACTCGGCCTACGTTAGCCCAGCTCTACCAGACTACTTGAGAGGTCTGCAGAGTGCACCGTTCTGAAGATGGTCTGCCTAACTGGACCAGCCATTTCAGCAAACAGGCTTGAACTGAACTGAATTCGACCTTCAGTACTGTTCAGTTCTTCTGGACCAAAACACGGGTCGTCGAAAAGTACGAACAGGACTTTTGCCAACGTAAGGCTGCCAAACCCAGTAATTGTTCCCCTAGCGTCTGCTTCAAGTTGGCTGATAATGACACAATTGGCCATCTGTAGACTGAACTTGTGCTCTAGGCAACACCTTCGATACTGGCCACGTCGCGACAGACTACTACGAACCGGGAATTCACATGCTACACAAAGCGCAAGACGCTTTTTGGTGCCCGTTAGCAGGTGGAAACGTGTAACTAACATTAACACCAAAAAATGCGAGAAAAGTGTATGTTAGTGGACCCACGTCCGATGTCTGCTGCTCGCTTCCGATAATGATGACGTACTCTGATTCTGAAACAGCTGTCATGGCGGGGAGGCCGAAGCGGTACCTGACAGCGTGAACCCGATAAACGCGAGCTCAATTTTCAAAATGGTTACCAGTTTGCAGACTTTGACCTACGTCTACCGGGAAATAGGATTGTCATGATTTACAATTGGTGGCAATATGCACTATAACGATAAGGACTTAAAGTGGGTTATTTAGTCCGTGTGTTAATTGTAAAAATCGCATCATCGTGACTGTTCCACGTAGCTTTGTGAATATACTTTAGGCTTAGCCGGATGTCGTTGCCGACATCTCGCACATGACCGATAGTCGAAAATCAATCAGGATTCTAAGTAATTTAATGTGTACACCAATTCCCCTTGCCGATTCCAAAAATTATAATTATTCTATGCTGATCCCGGTTCCATGCCCGCCTAGACCGGTTCACAGACACGAAATGTGGTGCTAAACGCAGCTGATTTCCGCTTAGATTTTTGAACTTAGAACTTGTGCGGCGCAGCACTTTTGCATTAGTTCCTCGCGCTTTCGCTTGGTAACTTTCCTTTGGGCCAGTCTGAGCGACGTTGACCGCCTGAAAACCCAAAAAAAAAGTCTCAAAACCTTTGGCTTACCCAACTGGCTTTCCCTGCTGGCTCCTGGCTTCTCCTGGCTTTCGAAGGGCGAAACTGTTTTGAGGTTCCTTGGTGTACTCTTAGCGTAAGGTCTGCACCCACAGAGAATACAAGTACCAATAATGGTATTTCGCATATTGGTTGGGTAAGACTTGAGCCCCCCCCCCCTCCGCACTCTACATGGGGGGGGCATAGCATGGCGCCGCTATGGCGTATGGCTATAGGTGTCACCCTGTGGAGGGATCGTTGCTGAAAAGTGGTTGAGCCGTACTGCCTGTACGTACCTTCAAACTGAAACCAGGAAGATTTGGGTTCTTGTTGAGCGATGTCCATAGAGCGCCTTAAATAGCCGTCCTGTTGCAAAAAGTGCTTCTTCTTTCCCTTTTCAGCCCTCAAACAATGCAAAATTTCATTTCTGCCACTGACAATGCTAATGGTTATCTTTGCAAACCTTTTTCAGAGGAACAAATGTCGATTGTTTTGGACGCAGCATCAAAGGTTGCCCAAAACGTCATGAAATGTCATTCGTCTAGCTCGCACTGACTAACGCTCGCGTCATAAAGGTATTGCCTTGCCGCTAACCAACGAACGATACAATGCGTTGATGGCTTAATCATGAACGAAGCATGAACGAACGTGGTAGCAAAACGCCTTCTTAAGCGCCTGCTATTCCCAGAACAACCACCACTGCAGCATGTGGCGCTTTCTTTTCGTTGTCGCGTTTGCCGCTGCCGGGAACGACTCCTTCTTCCGTTATTGTTCAGGGAAGTCATGCAACGAGCTGCACCCAGAGAGTAAGGCAGAAGGTACGTGTTAAGGTTTCCAGCATGTCAGTAATTTCGTGGAGACTACGTTCCAAAAAATTCAAACATCAGCAGCACCGCTTAAAAACCCTAAGCGCCCCCTTCGTATTCTACCATCGATGTGTTCAACTAAAACACAACTCTGCAAATGAACTCTGCACTCTGCAAACTCTGAACTCTGCAAATTGGGTCGATGCTTTTATGTCATTGAAGCAAATGTGTCAAAAACATACCAAAACTTTCGTCGACCCGCGCCTCGCGTGTAGCCTGCAAAATGGGCACTTTGCCAACATCACGAAGAGTACAGAAACCCAACGACCACACGACCAGGACGGTACCAGGATAATAACCTCCCAGCCCTGGTGCGTAACGAACGTGACGGGCGCTATCGTCGTGTAGAAGTTCCTCTTACACCTAAATAGCGCACTCTCCCAAAAACAAATATGCAGGAATATGTCGATTTTCCTTTTCCTCTAGTTTGACGGACCAACATCGACATGTCTCGCAAAAAAGACAAATCGGATGAGAACGCTAAACTTTAGGCCCATCGGGGTTGACGGACGAAGACCGGAACGTCGTCCAGAAGGCCCACAACGACTATCGCACGACGCTCGCTAACGGGGAAGCCGTCAACCAGGACGGAACCCACCTCCCGCAGGGCGCCGATATCAACTTCCTGGTGCCAGATCGTTAGAGTTCCATTTAATTCCGGCGAATTACAGCAGTACGATCGTGACGTGGAGGCGCTTGCACAGACATGGGCTTCTGGGTGCGTTCGAGGACATCCGCCTCACGATCAGCTCAACGGAACGGGGCAGAACATATGGATGACCGCCGCTCCGATCAATGCATGTAAGTCTTCTGGGCTTAGTTTATGGTAAAGACCGGCGTTCGAACAGATAGTACTACCGTACTATACGGCACGGAGTACGGTACGGCTCCAGGTTTCTGACATCTAACATTAGTACAGCCCAGACCACGATCGTACCGTATCACGGACCGTGGTTCCTTGTACGGTACGGAACACATTACAGGGAGTCAGTACGGTACGGAGGGAGGTCAGTACGTTAAGGATTGCGGTACAGCTACCGGTGCCGATCCTTACACCAGGGCCGTACTTAGCGGGGGTGGGGCGGGGGGG